>CATIXX010000092.1:117500-142500 GCA_949716465.1 Chalcosyrphus nemorum | reverse complement strand
GATTTTTGATTGGCTATTTGTCGTGTATTTTATATATATTTACTAAGTATTTGGTCATGTGAGTGGGCGGTGGAAAATATATTCACAAAATTTTCTATTTTGTCCTATAAACTAATATTTTTACTCGAAAATTAATTTTTGAAGTAAACGCCCCTAAAAAGTGGGCGTGGCCATGCACAATGTATAGACGATTTGTAGATTAAGTGGATATCTACATATTTGCTCAAGTAAGTTTTTTCGAGTTTCATATGAAAATAGTGAAAAAAAGTGATTTTTTGAAAAGTGGGCGTGTCAGTGGGCGGATTTTAAAAATTTTTACACTTGTATTGCTTACTTTTCCAAAGACCTCGTATACAAAATTTCATCAACCTAGCTCAAAATTTAAGGCCCAAAAACTGGTGACATACGGACGGACGGACGGACATAGCTCAATCGACTCGGCTAGTGATGCTGATCATTTATATATATACTTTATTGGGTCTATCTGTCATATTTCTCTATGTTACAAACTATGTATCAAACTTAATATACCCTTAGGATAGGGTATAAAAAGTGTATTTTTCGTAAAAGGTCTTGAAGATATTTATAACCGATTTTGACTGTTTATCAATGCAGCAACGTGCATGAATGTACATACCTACATATATTATGACTCATTCATTGCAGCGGGAATTGTCATTATAAGAAGCTCCTTCAAGTGAATGATATCGAACTATCAAAATGTTCATAGCATCGAAGATATATTTTGTATAGTCATAGTTTTATCTTTGAAGGGATATTTATTTCGAAGAAAAAAACCTGCCAAAAAGAGTTATGTATTGATGTCTTTTAATAATTAAAAAATATTTTGCGTATTAGATTATGACTATGTAAGTGCATTTTATTATATATTTTACTATATTCTGAGTACACGCCTATATTGCAAAGCAATATAGATAGAAATGAATTTATGGCTTAGTATGTTTGCCTTATAAGATACAAGGTTATATGCAGGGGGTCCTATTTTAATCTTTTGTAACATTTTAGATGCAATAATGTCATAATAAAAAAGGAGAAAAGGATTGATTTTTGATTGGCTATTTGTCGTGTATTTTATATATATTTACTAAGTATTTGGTCATGTGAGTGGGCGGTGGAAAATATATTCACAAAATTTTCTATTTTGTCCTATAAACTAATATTTTTACTCGAAAATTAATTTTTGAAGTAAACGCCCCTAAAAAGTGGGCGTGGCCATGCACAATGTATAGACGATTTGTAGATTAAGTGGATATCTACATATTTGCTCAAGTAAGTTTTTTCGAGTTTCATATGAAAATAGTGAAAAAAAGTGATTTTTTGAAAAGTGGGCGTGTCAGTGGGCGGATTTTAAAAATTTTTACACTTGTATTGCTTACTTTTCCAAAGACCTCGTATACAAAATTTCATCAACCTAGCTCAAAATTTAAGGCCCAAAAACTGGTGACATACGGACGGACGGACGGACGGACATAGCTCAATCGACTCGGCTAGTGATGCTGATCATTTATATATATACTTTATTGGGTCTATCTGTCATATTTCTCTATGTTACAAACTATGTATCAAACTTAATATACCCTTAGGATAGGGTATAAAAAGGAGAAAAGGATTGATTTTTGATTGGCTATTTGTCGTGTATTTTATATATATTTACTAAGTATTTGGTCATGTGAGTGGGCGGTGGAAAATATATTCACAAAATTTTCTATTTTGTCCTATAAACTAATATTTTTACTCGAAAATTAATTTTTGAAGTAAACGCCCCTAAAAAGTGGGCGTGGCCATGCACAATGTATAGACGATTTGTAGATTAAGTGGATATCTACATATTTGCTCAAGTAAGTTTTTTCGAGTTTCATATGAAAATAGTGAAAAAAGTGATTTTTTGAAAAGTGGGCGTGTCAGTGGGCGGATTTTAAAAATTTTTACACTTGTATTGCTTACTTTTCCAAAGACCTCGTATACAAAATTTCATCAACCTAGCTCAAAATTTAAGGCCCAAAAACTGGTGACATACGGACGGACGGACGGACGGACGGACGGACGGACGGACGGACAGACGGACGGACGGACGGACAGACGGACGGACGGACGGACGGACGGATGGACGGACATAGCTCAATCGACTCGGCTAGTGATGCTGATCATTTATATATATACTTTATTGGGTCTATCTGTCATATTTCTCTATGTTACAAACTATGTATCAAACTTAATATACCCTTAGGATAGGGTATAAAAAGTATATTTTTCGTAAAAGGTCTTGAAGATATTTATAACCGATTTTGACTGTTTATCAATGCAGCAACGTGCATGAATGTACATACCTACATATATTATGACTCATTCATTGCAGCGGGAATTGTCATTATAAGAAGCTCCTTCAAGTGAATGATATCGAACTATCAAAATGTTCATAGCATCGAAGATATATTTTGTATAGTCATAGTTTTATCTTTGAA
The DNA here is from genome assembly GCA_949716465.1 of Chalcosyrphus nemorum. Taxonomy (NCBI): domain Eukaryota; kingdom Metazoa; phylum Arthropoda; class Insecta; order Diptera; family Syrphidae; genus Chalcosyrphus; species Chalcosyrphus nemorum. Next base: position 140,017 of record CATIXX010000092.1, on the reverse strand, counting down.
GGGATATTTATTTCGAAGAAAAAAACCTGCCAAAAAGAGTTATGTATTGATGTCTTTTAATAATTAAAAAATATTTTGCGTATTAGATTATGACTATGTAAGTGCATTTTATTATATATTTTACTATATTCTGAGTACACGCCTATATTGCAAAGCAATATAGATAGAAATGGATTTATGGCTTAGTATGTTTGCCTTATAAGATACAAGGTTATATGCAGGGGGTCCTATTTTAATCTTTTGTAACATTTTAGATGCAATAATGTCATAATAAAAAAGGAGAAAAGGATTGATTTTTGATTGGCTATTTGTCGTGTATTTTATATATATTTACTAAGTATTTGGTCATGTGAGTGGGCGGTGGAAAATATATTCACAAAATTTTCTATTTTGTCCTATAAACTAATATTTTTACTCGAAAATTAATTTTTGAAGTAAACGCCCCTAAAAAGTGGGCGTGGCCATGCACAATGTATAGACGATTTGTAGATTAAGTGGATATCTACATATTTGCTCAAGTAAGTTTTTTCGAGTTTCATATGAAAATAGTGAAAAAAAGTGATTTTTTGAAAAGTGGGCGTGTCAGTGGGCGGATTTTAAAAATTTTTACACTTGTATTGCTTACTTTTCCAAAGACCTCGTATACAAAATTTCATCAACCTAGCTCAAAATTTAAGGCCCAAAAACTGGTGACATACGGACGGACGGACGGACGGACGGACGGACGGACATAGCTCAATCGACTCGGCTAGTGATGCTGATCATTTATATATATACTTTATTGGGTCTATCTGTCATATTTCTCTATGTTACAAACTATGTATCAAACTTAATATACCCTTAGGATAGGGTATAATTAGGATAGGGTATAAAAAGGAGAAAAGGATTGATTTTTGATTGGCTATTTGTCGTGTACTTTATATATATTTACTAAGTATTTGGTCATGTGAGTGGGCGGTGGAAAATATATTCACAAAATTTTCTATTTTGTCCTATAAACTAATATTTTTACTCGAAAATTAATTTTTGAAGTAAACGCCCCTAAAAAGTGGGCGTGGCCATGCACAATGTATAGACGATTTGTAGATTAAGTGGATATCTACATATTTGCTCAAGTAAGTTTTTTCGAGTTTCATATGAAAATAGTGAAAAAAAGTGATTTTTTGAAAAGTGGGCGTGTCAGTGGGCGGATTTTAAAAATTTTTGCACTTGTATTGCTTACTTTTCCAAAGACCTCGTATACAAAATTTCATCAACCTAGCTCAAAATTTAAGGCCCAAAAACTGGTCACATACGGACGGACGGACGGACGGACGGACGGACGGACGGACATAGCTCAATCGACTCGGCTAGTGATGCTGATCATTTATATATATACTTTATTGGGTCTATCTGTCATATTTCTCTATGTTACAAACTATGTATCAAACTTAATATACCCTTAGGATAGGGTATAAAAAGGAGAAAAGGATTGATTTTTGATTGGCTATTTGTCGTGTATTTTATATATATTTACTAAGTATTTGGTCATGTGAGTGGGCGGTGGAAAATATATTCACAAAATTTTCTATTTTGTCCTATAAACTAATATTTTTACTCGAAAATTAATTTTTGAAGTAAACGCCCCTAAAAAGTGGGCGTGGCCATGCACAATGTATAGACGATTTGTAGATTAAGTGGATATCTACATATTTGCTCAAGTAAGTTTTTTCGAGTTTCATATGAAAATAGTGAAAAAAAGTGATTTTTTGAAAAGTGGGCGTGTCAGTGGGCGGATTTTAAAAATTTTTACACTTGTATTGCTTACTTTTCCAAAGACCTCGTATACAAAATTTCATCAACCTAGCTCAAAATTTAAGGCCCAAAAACTGGTGACATACGGACGGACGGACGGACGGACGGACGGACGGACGGACGGACATAGCTCAATCGACTCGGCTAGTGATGCTGATCATTTATATATATACTTTATTGGGTCTATCTGTCATATTTCTCTATGTTACAAACTATGTATCAAACTTAATATACCCTTAGGATAGGGTATAAAAAGTGTATTTTTCGTAAAAGGTCTTGAAGATATTTATAGCCGATTTTGACTGTTTATCAATGCAGCAACGTGCATGAATGTACATACCTACATATATTATGACTCATTCATTGCAGCGGGAATTGTCATTATAAGAAGCTCCTTCAAGTGAATGATATCGAACTATCAAAATGTTCATAGCATCGAAGATATATTTTGTATAGTCATAGTTTTATCTTTGAAGGGATATTTATTTCGAAGAAAAAAACCTGCCAAAAAGAGTTATGTATTGATGTCTTTTAATAATTAAAAAATATTTTGCGTATTAGATTATGACTATGTAAGTGCATTTTATTATATATTTTACTATATTCTGAGTACACGCCTATATTGCAAAGCAATATAGATAGAAATGGATTTATGGCTTAGTATGTTTGCCTTATAAGATACAAGGTTATATGCAGGGGGTCCTATTTTAATCTTTTGTAACATTTTAGATGCAATAATGTCATAATAAAAAAGGAGAAAAGGATTGATTTTTGATTGGCTATTTGTCGTGTATTTTATATATATTTACTAAGTATTTGGTCATGTGAGTGGGCGGTGGAAAATATATTCACAAAATTTTCTATTTTGTCCTATAAACTAATATTTTTACTCGAAAATTAATTTTTGAAGTAAACGCCCCTAAAAAGTGGGCGTGGCCATGCACAATGTATAGACGATTTGTAGATTAAGTGGATATCTACATATTTGCTCAAGTAAGTTTTTTCGAGTTTCATATGAAAATAGTGAAAAAAAGTGATTTTTTGAAAAGTGGGCGTGTCAGTGGGCGGATTTTAAAAATTTTTACACTTGTATTGCTTACTTTTCCAAAGACCTCGTATACAAAATTTCATCAACCTAGCTCAAAATTTAAGGCCCAAAAACTGGTGACATACGGACGGACGGACGGACGGACATAGCTCAATCGACTCGGCTAGTGATGCTGATCATTTATATATATACTTTATTGGGTCTATCTGTCATATTTCTCTATGTTACAAACTATGTATCAAACTTAATATACCCTTAGGATAGGGTATAAAAAGGAGAAAAGGATTGATTTTTGATTGGCTATTTGTCGTGTATTTTATATATATTTACTAAGTATTTGGTCATGTGAGTGGGCGGTGGAAAATATATTCACAAAATTTTCTATTTTGTCCTATAAACTAATATTTTTACTCGAAAATTAATTTTTGAAGTAAACGCCCCTAAAAAGTGGGCGTGGCCATGCACAATGTATAGACGATTTGTAGATTAAGTGGATATCTACATATTTGCTCAAGTAAGTTTTTTCGAGTTTCATATGAAAATAGTGAAAAAAAGTGATTTTTTGAAATGTGGGCGTGTCAGTGGGCGGATTTTAAAAATTTTTACACTTGTATTGCTTACTTTTCCAAAGACCTCGTATACAAAATTTCATCAACCTAGCTCAAAATTTAAGGCCCAAAAACTGGTGACATACGGACGGACGGACGGACGGACGGACGGACGGACGGACGGACAGACGGACGGACGGACGGACAGACGGACGGACGGACGGACGGACGGATGGACGGACGGACGGACGGACGGACGGACGGACGGATGGACGGACGGACGGACGGACAGACGGACGGACGGACGGACGGACGGACGGACGGACAGACGGACGGACGGACGGACAGACGGACGGACGGACGGACGGACGGATGGACGGACATAGCTCAATCGACTCGGCTAGTGATGCTGATCATTTATATATATACTTTATTGGGTCTATCTGTCATATTTCTCTATGTTACAAACTATGTATCAAACTTAATATACCCTTAGGATTAGGATAGGGTATAAAAAGTGTATTTTTCGTAAAAGGTCTTGAAGATATTTATAACCGATTTTGACTGTTTATCAATGCAGCAACGTGCATGAATGTACATACCTACATATATTATGACTCATTCATTGCAGCGGGAATTGTCATTATAAGAAGCTCCTTCAAGTGAATGATATCGAACTATCAAAATGTTCATAGCATCGAAGATATATTTTGTATAGTCATAGTTTTATCTTTGAAGGGATATTTATTTCGAAGAAAAAAACCTGCCAAAAAGAGTTATGTATTGATGTCTTTTAATAATTAAAAAATATTTTGCGTATTAGATTATGACTATGTAAGTGCATTTTATTATATATTTTACTATATTCTGAGTACACGCCTATATTGCAAAGCAATATAGATAGAAATGGATTTATGGCTTAGTATGTTTGCCTTATAAGATACAAGGTTATATGCAGGGGGTCCTATTTTAATCTTTTGTAACATTTTAGATGCAATAATGTCATAATAAAAAAGGAGAAAAGGATTGATTTTTGATTGGCTATTTGTCGTGTATTTTATATATATTTACTAAGTATTTGGTCATGTGAGTGGGCGGTGGAAAATATATTCACAAAATTTTCTATTTTGTCCTATAAACTAATATTTTTACTCGAAAATTAATTTTTGAAGTAAACGCCCCTAAAAAGTGGGCGTGGCCATGCACAATGTATAGACGATTTGTAGATTAAGTGGATATCTACATATTTGCTCAAGTAAGTTTTTTCGAGTTTCATATGAAAATAGTGAAAAAAAGTGATTTTTTGAAAAGTGGGCGTGTCAGTGGGCGGATTTTAAAAATTTTTACACTTGTATTGCTTACTTTTCCAAAGACCTCGTATACAAAATTTCATCAACCTAGCTCAAAATTTAAGGCCCAAAAACTGGTGACATACGGACGGACGGACGGACGGACGGACGGACGGACGGACAGACGGACGGACGGACGGACAGACGGACGGACGGACGGACGGACGGACGGACGGACAGACGGACGGACGGACGGACAGACGGACGGACGGACGGACAGACGGACGGACGGACGGACGGACGGACGGACATAGCTCAATCGACTCGGCTAGTGATGCTGATCATTTATATATATACTTTATTGGGTCTATCTGTCATATTTCTCTATGTTACAAACTATGTATCAAACTTAATATACCCTTAGGATAGGGTATAATTAGGATAGGGTATAAAAAGGAGAAAAGGATTGATTTTTGATTGGCTATTTGTCGTGTATTTTATATATATTTACTAAGTATTTGGTCATGTGAGTGGGCGGTGGAAAATATATTCACAAAATTTTCTATTTTGTCCTATAAACTAATATTTTTACTCGAAAATTGATTTTTGAAGTAAACGCCCCTAAAAAGTGGGCGTGGCCATGCACAATGTATAGACGATTTGTAGATTAAGTGGATATCTACATATTTGCTCAAGTAAGTTTTTTCGAGTTTCATATGAAAATAGTGAAAAAAAGTGATTTTTTGAAAAGTGGGCGTGTCAGTGGGCGGATTTTAAAAATTTTTGCACTTGTATTGCTTACTTTTCCAAAGACCTCGTATACAAAATTTCATCAACCTAGCTCAAAATTTAAGGCCCAAAAACTGGTGACATACGGACGGACGGACGGACGGACGGACGGACGGACGGACAGACGGACGGACGGACGGACAGACGGACGGACGGACGGACGGACGGACGGACGGACAGACGGACGGACGGACGGACAGACGGACGGACGGACGGACGGACGGACAGACGGACGGACGGACGGACAGACGGACGGACGGACGGACGGACGGACGGACATAGCTCAATCGACTCGGCTAGTGATGCTGATCATTTATATATATACTTTATTGGGTCTATCTGTCATATTTCTCTATGTTACAAACTATGTATCAAACTTAATATACCCTTAGGATAGGGTATAATTAGGATAGGGTATAAAAAGGAGAAAAGGATTGATTTTTGATTGGCTATTTGTCGTGTATTTTATATATATTTACTAAGTATTTGGTCATGTGAGTGGGCGGTGGAAAATATATTCACAAAATTTTCTATTTTGTCCTATAAACTAATATTTTTACTCGAAAATTGATTTTTGAAGTAAACGCCCCTAAAAAGTGGGCGTGGCCATGCACAATGTATAGACGATTTGTAGATTAAGTGGATATCTACATATTTGCTCAAGTAAGTTTTTTCGAGTTTCATATGAAAATAGTGAAAAAAAGTGATTTTTTGAAAAGTGGGCGTGTCAGTGGGCGGATTTTAAAAATTTTTGCACTTGTATTGCTTACTTTTCCAAAGACCTCGTATACAAAATTTCATCAACCTAGCTCAAAATTTAAGGCCCAAAAACTGGTGACATACGGACGGACGGACAGACGGACGGACGGACGGACGGACGGACGGACATAGCTCAATCGACTCGGCTAGTGATGCTGATCATTTATATATATACTTTATTGGGTCTATCTGTCATATTTCTCTATGTTACAAACTATGTATCAAACTTAATATACCCTTAGGATAGGGTATAAAAAGGAGAAAAGGATTGATTTTTGATTGGCTATTTGTCGTGTATTTTATATATATTTACTAAGTATTTGGTCATGTGAGTGGGCGGTGGAAAATATATTCACAAAATTTTCTATTTTGTCCTATAAACTAATATTTTTACTCGAAAATTAATTTTTGAAGTAAACGCCCCTAAAAAGTGGGCGTGGCCATGCACAATGTATAGACGATTTGTAGATTAAGTGGATATCTACATATTTGCTCAAGTAAGTTTTTTCGAGTTTCATATGAAAATAGTGAAAAAAAGTGATTTTTTGAAAAGTGGGCGTGTCAGTGGGCGGATTTTAAAAATTTTTACACTTGTATTGCTTACTTTTCCAAAGACCTCGTATACAAAATTTCATCAACCTAGCTCAAAATTTAAGGCCCAAAAACTGGTGACATACGGACGGACGGACGGACGGACATAGCTCAATCGACTCGGCTAGTGATGCTGATCATTTATATATATACTTTATTGGGTCTATCTGTCATATTTCTCTATGTTACAAACTATGTATCAAACTTAATATACCCTTAGGATAGGGTATAAAAAGTGTATTTTTCGTAAAAGGTCTTGAAGATATTTATAGCCGATTTTGACTGTTTATCAATGCAGCAACGTGCATGAATGTACATACCTACATATATTATGACTCATTCATTGCAGCGGGAATTGTCATTATAAGAAGCTCCTTCAAGTGAATGATATCGAACTATCAAAATGTTCATAGCATCGAAGATATATTTTGTATAGTCATAGTTTTATCTTTGAAGGGATATTTATTTCGAAGAAAAAAACCTGCCAAAAAGAGTTATGTATTGATGTCTTTTAATAATTAAAAAATATTTTGCGTATTAGATTATGACTATGTAAGTGCATTTTATTATATATTTTACTATATTCTGAGTACACGCCTATATTGCAAAGCAATATAGATAGAAATGGATTTATGGCTTAGTATGTTTGCCTTATAAGATACAAGGTTATATGCAGGGGGTCCTATTTTAATCTTTTGTAACATTTTAGATGCAATAATGTCATAATAAAAAAGGAGAAAAGGATTGATTTTTGATTGGCTATTTGTCGTGTATTTTATATATATTTACTAAGTATTTGGTCATGTGAGTGGGCGGTGGAAAATATATTCACAAAATTTTCTATTTTGTCCTATAAACTAATATTTTTACTCGAAAATTAATTTTTGAAGTAAACGCCCCTAAAAAGTGGGCGTGGCCATGCACAATGTATAGACGATTTGTAGATTAAGTGGATATCTACATATTTGCTCAAGTAAGTTTTTTCGAGTTTCATATGAAAATAGTGAAAAAAAGTGATTTTTTGAAAAGTGGGCGTGTCAGTGGGCGGATTTTAAAAATTTTTACACTTGTATTGCTTACTTTTCCAAAGACCTCGTATACAAAATTTCATCAACCTAGCTCAAAATTTAAGGCCCAAAAACTGGTGACATACGGACGGACGGACGGACGGACGGACGGACGGACGGACAGACGGACGGACGGACGGACAGACGGACGGACGGACGGACAGACGGACGGACGGACGGACGGACGGACGGACGGACAGACGGACGGACGGACGGACAGACGGACGGACGGACGGACGGACGGATGGACGGACATAGCTCAATCGACTCGGCTAGTGATGCTGATCATTTATATATATACTTTATTGGGTCTATCTGTCATATTTCTCTATGTTACAAACTATGTATCAAACTTAATATACCCTTAGGATAGGGTATAAAAAGTGTATTTTTCGTAAAAGGTCTTGAAGATATTTATAACCGATTTTGACTGTTTATCAATGCAGCAACGTGCATGAATGTACATACCTACATATATTATGACTCATTCATTGCAGCGGGAATTGTCATTATAAGAAGCTCCTTCAAGTGAATGATATCGAACTATCAAAATGTTCATAGCATCGAAGATATATTTTGTATAGTCATAGTTTTATCTTTGAAGGGATATTTATTTCGAAGAAAAAAACCTGCCAAAAAGAGTTATGTATTGATGTCTTTTAATAATTAAAAAATATTTTGCGTATTAGATTATGACTATGTAAGTGCATTTTATTATATATTTTACTATATTCTGAGTACACGCCTATATTGCAAAGCAATATAGATAGAAATGGATTTATGGCTTAGTATGTTTGCCTTATAAGATACAAGGTTATATGCAGGGGGTCCTATTTTAATCTTTTGTAACATTTTAGATGCAATAATGTCATAATAAAAAAGGAGAAAAGGATTGATTTTTGATTGGCTATTTGTCGTGTATTTTATATATATTTACTAAGTATTTGGTCATGTGAGTGGGCGGTGGAAAATATATTCACAAAATTTTCTATTTTGTCCTATAAACTAATATTTTTACTCGAAAATTAATTTTTGAAGTAAACGCCCCTAAAAAGTGGGCGTGGCCATGCACAATGTATAGACGATTTGTAGATTAAGTGGATATCTACATATTTGCTCAAGTAAGTTTTTTCGAGTTTCATATGAAAATAGTGAAAAAAAGTGATTTTTTGAAAAGTGGGCGTGTCAGTGGGCGGATTTTAAAAATTTTTACACTTGTATTGCTTACTTTTCCAAAGACCTCGTATACAAAATTTCATCAACCTAGCTCAAAATTTAAGGCCCAAAAACTGGTGACATACGGACGGACGGACGGACGGACGGACGGACGGACGGACAGACGGACGGACGGACGGACAGACGGACGGACGGACGGACGGACGGACGGACGGACAGACGGACGGACGGACGGACAGACGGACGGACGGACGGACGGACGGACGGACAGACGGACGGACGGACGGACGGACGGACGGACATAGCTCAATCGACTCGGCTAGTGATGCTGATCATTTATATATATACTTTATTGGGTCTATCTGTCATATTTCTCTATGTTACAAACTATGTATCAAACTTAATATACCCTTAGGATAGGGTATAATTAGGATAGGGTATAAAAAGGAGAAAAGGATTGATTTTTGATTGGCTATTTGTCGTGTATTTTATATATATTTACTAAGTATTTGGTCATGTGAGTGGGCGGTGGAAAATATATTCACAAAATTTTCTATTTTGTCCTATAAACTAATATTTTTACTCGAAAATTGATTTTTGAAGTAAACGCCCCTAAAAAGTGGGCGTGGCCATGCACAATGTATAGACGATTTGTAGATTAAGTGGATATCTACATATTTGCTCAAGTAAGTTTTTTCGAGTTTCATATGAAAATAGTGAAAAAAAGTGATTTTTTGAAAAGTGGGCGTGTCAGTGGGCGGATTTTAAAAATTTTTGCACTTGTATTGCTTACTTTTCCAAAGACCTCGTATACAAAATTTCATCAACCTAGCTCAAAATTTAAGGCCCAAAAACTGGTGACATACGGACGGACGGACAGACGGACGGACGGACGGACGGACGGACGGACATAGCTCAATCGACTCGGCTAGTGATGCTGATCATTTATATATATACTTTATTGGGTCTATCTGTCATATTTCTCTATGTTACAAACTATGTATCAAACTTAATATACCCTTAGGATAGGGTATAAAAAGGAGAAAAGGATTGATTTTTGATTGGCTATTTGTCGTGTATTTTATATATATTTACTAAGTATTTGGTCATGTGAGTGGGCGGTGGAAAATATATTCACAAAATTTTCTATTTTGTCCTATAAACTAATATTTTTACTCGAAAATTAATTTTTGAAGTAAACGCCCCTAAAAAGTGGGCGTGGCCATGCACAATGTATAGACGATTTGTAGATTAAGTGGATATCTACATATTTGCTCAAGTAAGTTTTTTCGAGTTTCATATGAAAATAGTGAAAAAAAGTGATTTTTTGAAAAGTGGGCGTGTCAGTGGGCGGATTTTAAAAATTTTTACACTTGTATTGCTTACTTTTCCAAAGACCTCGTATACAAAATTTCATCAACCTAGCTCAAAATTTAAGGCCCAAAAACTGGTGACATACGGACGGACGGACGGACGGACGGACGGACGGACGGACGGACATAGCTCAATCGACTCGGCTAGTGATGCTGATCATTTATATATATACTTTATTGGGTCTATCTGTCATATTTCTCTATGTTACAAACTATGTATCAAACTTAATATACCCTTAGGATAGGGTATAAAAAGTGTATTTTTCGTAAAAGGTCTTGAAGATATTTATAGCCGATTTTGACTGTTTATCAATGCAGCAACGTGCATGAATGTACATACCTACATATATTATGACTCATTCATTGCAGCGGGAATTGTCATTATAAGAAGCTCCTTCAAGTGAATGATATCGAACTATCAAAATGTTCATAGCATCGAAGATATATTTTGTATAGTCATAGTTTTATCTTTGAAGGGATATTTATTTCGAAGAAAAAAACCTGCCAAAAAGAGTTATGTATTGATGTCTTTTAATAATTAAAAAATATTTTGCGTATTAGATTATGACTATGTAAGTGCATTTTATTATATATTTTACTATATTCTGAGTACACGCCTATATTGCAAAGCAATATAGATAGAAATGGATTTATGGCTTAGTATGTTTGCCTTATAAGATACAAGGTTATATGCAGGGGGTCCTATTTTAATCTTTTGTAACATTTTAGATGCAATAATGTCATAATAAAAAAGGAGAAAAGGATTGATTTTTGATTGGCTATTTGTCGTGTATTTTATATATATTTACTAAGTATTTGGTCATGTGAGTGGGCGGTGGAAAATATATTCACAAAATTTTCTATTTTGTCCTATAAACTAATATTTTTACTCGAAAATTAATTTTTGAAGTAAACGCCCCTAAAAAGTGGGCGTGGCCATGCACAATGTATAGACGATTTGTAGATTAAGTGGATATCTACATATTTGCTCAAGTAAGTTTTTTCGAGTTTCATATGAAAATAGTGAAAAAAAGTGATTTTTTGAAAAGTGGGCGTGTCAGTGGGCGGATTTTAAAAATTTTTACACTTGTATTGCTTACTTTTCCAAAGACCTCGTATACAAAATTTCATCAACCTAGCTCAAAATTTAAGGCCCAAAAACTGGTGACATACGGACGGACGGACGGACGGACGGACGGACGGACGGATAGACGGACGGACGGACGGACAGACGGACGGACGGACGGACGGACGGACGGACGGACATAGCTCAATCGACTCGGCTAGTGATGCTGATCATTTATATATATACTTTATTGGGTCTATCTGTCATATTTCTCTATGTTACAAACTATGTATCAAACTTAATATACCCTTAGGATAGGGTATAATTAGGATAGGGTATAAAAAGGAGAAAAGGATTGATTTTTGATTGGCTATTTGTCGTGTATTTTATATATATTTACTAAGTATTTGGTCATGTGAGTGGGCGGTGGAAAATATATTCACAAAATTTTCTATTTTGTCCTATAAACTAATATTTTTACTCGAAAATTAATTTTTGAAGTAAACGCCCCTAAAAAGTGGGCGTGGCCATGCACAATGTATAGACGATTTGTAGATTAAGTGGATATCTACATATTTGCTCAAGTAAGTTTTTTCGAGTTTCATATGAAAATAGTGAAAAAAAGTGATTTTTTGAAAAGTGGGCGTGTCAGTGGGCGGATTTTAAAAATTTTTACACTTGTATTGCTTACTTTTCCAAAGACCTCGTATACAAAATTTCATCAACCTAGCTCAAAATTTAAGGCCCAAAAACTGGTGACATACGGACGGACGGACATAGCTCAATCGACTCGGCTAGTGATGCTGATCATTTATATATATACTTTATTGGGTCTATCTGTCATATTTCTCTATGTTACAAACTATGTATCAAACTTAATATACCCTTAGGATAGGGTATAAAAAGGAGAAAAGGATTGATTTTTGATTGGCTATTTGTCGTGTATTTTATATATATTTACTAAGTATTTGGTCATGTGAGTGGGCGGTGGAAAATATATTCACAAAATTTTCTATTTTGTCCTATAAACTAATATATTTACTCGAAAATTAATTTTTGAAGTAAACGCCCCTAAAAAGTGGGCGTGGCCATGCACAATGTATAGACGATTTGTAGATTAAGTGGATATCTACATATTTGCTCAAGTAAGTTTTTTCGAGTTTCATATGAAAATAGTGAAAAAAAGTGATTTTTTGAAAAGTGGGCGTGTCAGTGGGCGGATTTTAAAAATTTTTACACTTGTATTGCTTACTTTTCCAAAGACCTCGTATACAAAATTTCATCAACCTAGCTCAAAATTTAAGGCCCAAAAACTGGTGACATACGGACGGACGGACGGACGGACGGACGGACAGACGGACGGACAGACGGACGGACGGACGGACGGACGGACATAGCTCAATCGACTCGGCTAGTGATGCTGATCATTTATATATATACTTTATTGGGTCTATCTGTCATATTTCTCTATGTTACAAACTATGTATCAAACTTAATATACCCTTAGGATAGGGTATAATTAGGATAGGGTATAAAAAGGAGAAAAGGATTGATTTTTGATTGGCTATTTGTCGTGTATTTTATATATATTTACTAAGTATTTGGTCATGTGAGTGGGCGGTGGAAAATATATTCACAAAATTTTCTATTTTGTCCTATAAACTAATATTTTTACTCGAAAATTAATTTTTGAAGTAAACGCCCCTAAAAAGTGGGCGTGGCCATGCACAATGTATAGACGATTTGTAGATTAAGTGGATATCTACATATTTGCTCAAGTAAGTTTTTTCGAGTTTCATATGAAAATAGTGAAAAAAAGTGATTTTTTGAAAAGTGGGCGTGTCAGTGGGCGGATTTTAAAAATTTTTACACTTGTATTGCTTACTTTTCCAAAGACCTCGTATACAAAATTTCATCAACCTAGCTCAAAATTTAAGGCCCAAAAACTGGTGACATACGGACGGACGGACGGACGGACATAGCTCAATCGACTCGGCTAGTGATGCTGATCATTTATATATATACTTTATTGGGTCTATCTGTCATATTTCTCTATGTTACAAACTATGTATCAAACTTAATATACCCTTAGGATAGGGTATAAAAAGTGTATTTTTCGTAAAAGGTCTTGAAGATATTTATAACCGATTTTGACTGTTTATCAATGCAGCAACGTGCATGAATGTACATACCTACATATATTATGACTCATTCATTGCAGCGGGAATTGTCATTATAAGAAGCTCCTTCAAGTGAATGATATCGAACTATCAAAATGTTCATAGCATCGAAGATATATTTTGTATAGTCATAGTTTTATCTTTGAAGGGATATTTATTTCGAAGAAAAAAACCTGCCAAAAAGAGTTATGTATTGATGTCTTTTAGATTATGACTATGGAAGTGCATTTTATTATATATTTTACTATATTCTGAGTACACGCCTATATTGCAAAGCAATATAGATAGAAATGGATTTATGGCTTAGTATGTTTGCCTTATAAGATACAAGGTTATATGCAGGGGGTCCTATTTTAATCTTTTGTAACATTTTAGATGCAATAATGTCATAATAAAAAAGGAGAAAAGGATTGATTTTTGATTGGCTATTTGTCGTGTATTTTATATATATTTACTAAGTATTTGGTCATGTGAGTGGGCGGTGGAAAATATATTCACAAAATTTTCTATTTTGTCCTATAAACTAATATTTTTACTCGAAAATTAATTTTTGAAGTAAACGCCCCTAAAAAGTGGGCGTGGCCATGCACAATGTATAGACGATTTGTAGATTAAGTGGATATCTACATATTTGCTCAAGTAAGTTTTTTCGAGTTTCATATGAAAATAGTGAAAAAAAGTGATTTTTTGAAAAGTGGGCGTGTCAGTGGGCGGATTTTAAAAATTTTTACACTTGTATTGCTTACTTTTCCAAAGACCTCGTATACAAAATTTCATCAACCTAGCTCAAAATTTAAGGCCCAAAAACTGGTGACATACGGACGGACGGACGGACGGACGGACGGACGGACGGACGGACATAGCTCAATCGACTCGGCTAGTGATGCTGATCATTTATATATATACTTTATTGGGTCTATCTGTCATATTTCTCTATGTTACAAACTATGTATCAAACTTAATATACCCTTAGGATAGGGTATAAAAAGGAGAAAAGGATTGATTTTTGATTGGCTATTTGTCGTGTATTTTATATATATTTACTAAGTATTTGGTCATGTGAGTGGGCGGTGGAAAATATATTCACAAAATTTTCTATTTTGTCCTATAAACTAATATTTTTACTCGAAAATTAATTTTTGAAGTAAACGCCCCTAAAAAGTGGGCGTGGCCATGCACAATGTATAGACGATTTGTAGATTAAGTGGATATCTACATATTTGCTCAAGTAAGTTTTTTCGAGTTTCATATGAAAATAGTGAAAAAAAGTGATTTTTTGAAAAGTGGGCGTGTCAGTGGGCGGATTTTAAAAATTTTTACACTTGTATTGCTTACTTTTCCAAAGACCTCGTATACAAAATTTCATCAACCTAGCTCAAAATTTAAGGCCCAAAAACTGGTGACATACGGACGGACGGACGGACGGACGGACGGACAGACGGACGGACGGACGGACAGACGGACGGACGGACGGACGGACGGACGGACGGACATAGCTCAATCGACTCGGCTAGTGATGCTGATCATTTATATATATACTTTATTGGGTCTATCTGTCATATTTCTCTATGTTACAAACTATGTATCAAACTTAATATACCCTTAGGATAGGGTATAAAAACCTGCCAAAAAGAGTTATGTATTGATGTCTTTTAATAATTAAAAAATATTTTGCGTATTAGATTATGACTATGTAAGTGCATTTTATTATATATTTTACTATATTCTGAGTACACGCCTATATTGCAAAGCAATATAGATAGAAATGGATTTATGGCTTAGTATGTTTGCCTTATAAGATACAAGGTTATATGCAGGGGGTCCTATTTTAATCTTTTGTAACATTTTAGATGCAATAATGTCATAATAAAAAAGGAGAAAAGGATTGATTTTTGATTGGCTATTTGTCGTGTATTTTATATATATTTACTAAGTATTTGGTCATGTGAGTGGGCGGTGGAAAATATATTCACAAAATTTTCTATTTTGTCCTATAAACTAATATTTTTACTCGAAAATTAATTTTTGAAGTAAACGCCCCTAAAAAGTGGGCGTGGCCATGCACAATGTATAGACGATTTGTAGATTAAGTGGATATCTACATATTTGCTCAAGTAAGTTTTTTCGAGTTTCATATGAAAATAGTGAAAAAAAGTGATTTTTTGAAAAGTGGGCGTGTCAGTGGGCGGATTTTAAAAATTTTTACACTTGTATTGCTTACTTTTCCAAAGACCTCGTATACAAAATTTCATCAACCTAGCTCAAAATTTAAGGCCCAAAAACTGGTGACATACGGACGGACGGACGGACGGACGGACGGACGGACGGACATAGCTCAATCGACTCGGCTAGTGATGCTGATCATTTATATATATACTTTATTGGGTCTATCTGTCATATTTCTCTATGTTACAAACTATGTATCAAACTTAATATACCCTTAGGATAGGGTATAATTAGGATAGGGTATAAAAAGGAGAAAAGGATTGATTTTTGATTGGCTATTTGTCGTGTATTTTATATATATTTACTAAGTATTTGGTCATGTGAGTGGGCGGTGGAAAATATATTCACAAAATTTTCTATTTTGTCCTATAAACTAATATTTTTACTCGAAAATTAATTTTTGAAGTAAACGCCCCTAAAAAGTGGGCGTGGCCATGCACAATGTATAGACGATTTGTAGATTAAGTGGATATCTACATATTTGCTCAAGTAAGTTTTTTCGAGTTTCATATGAAAATAGTGAAAAAAAGTGATTTTTTGAAAAGTGGGCGTGTCAGTGGGCGGATTTTAAAAATTTTTACACTTGTATTGCTTACTTTTCCAAAGACCTCGTATACAAAATTTCATCAACCTAGCTCAAAATTTAAGGCCCAAAAACTGGTGACATACGGACGGACGGACGGACGGACGGACGGACGGACGGACAGACGGACGGACGGACGGACAGACGGACGGACGGACGGACGGACATAGCTCAATCGACTCGGCTAGTGATGCTGATCATTTATATATATACTTTATTGGGTCTATCTGTCATATTTCTCTATGTTACAAACTATGTATCAAACTTAATATACCCTTAGGATAGGGTATAAAAAGGAGAAAAGGATTGATTTTTGATTGGCTATTTGTCGTGTATTTTATATATATTTACTAAGTATTTGGTCATGTGAGTGGGCGGTGGAAAATATATTCACAAAATTTTCTATTTTGTCCTATAAACTAATATTTTTACTCGAAAATTAATTTTTGAAGTAAACGCCCCTAAAAAGTGGGCGTGGCCATGCACAATGTATAGACGATTTGTAGATTAAGTGGATATCTACATATTTGCTCAAGTAAGTTTTTTCGAGTTTCATATGAAAATAGTGAAAAAAAGTGATTTTTTGAAAAGTGGGCGTGTCAGTGGGCGGATTTTAAAAATTTTTACACTTGTATTGCTTACTTTTCCAAAGACCTCGTATACAAAATTTCATCAACCTAGCTCAAAATTTAAGGCCCAAAAACTGGTGACATACGGACGGACGGACGGACGGACGGACGGACGGACGGACAGACGGACGGACGGACGGACAGACGGACGGACGGACGGACGGACATAGCTCAATCGACTCGGCTAGTGATGCTGATCATTTATATATATACTTTATTGGGTCTATCTGTCATATTTCTCTATGTTACAAACTATGTATCAAACTTAATATACCCTTAGGATAGGGTATAATTAGGATAGGGTATAAAAAGGAGAAAAGGATTGATTTTTGATTGGCTATTTGTCGTGTATTTTATATATATTTACTAAGTATTTGGTCATGTGAGTGGGCGGTGGAAAATATATTCACAAAATTTTCTATTTTGTCCTATAAACTAATATTTTTACTCGAAAATTAATTTTTGAAGTAAACGCCCCTAAAAAGTGGGCGTGGCCATGCACAATGTATAGACGATTTGTAGATTAAGTGGATATCTACATATTTGCTCAAGTAAGTTTTTTCGAGTTTCATATGAAAATAGTGAAAAAAAGTGATTTTTTGAAAAGTGGGCGTGTCAGTGGGCGGATTTTAAAAATTTTTACACTTGTATTGCTTACTTTTCCAAAGACCTCGTATACAAAATTTCATCAACCTAGCTCAAAATTTAAGGCCCAAAAACTGGTGACATACGGACTGACGGACGGACGGACGGACGGACGGACGGACGGACATAGCTCAATCGACTCGGCTAGTGATGCTGATCATTTATATATATACTTTATTGGGTCTATCTGTCATATTTCTCTATGTTACAAACTATGTATCAAACTTAATATACCCTTAGGATAGGGTATAAAAAGTGTATTTTTCGTAAAAGGTCTTGAAGATATTTATAACCGATTTTGACTGTTTATCAATGCAGCAACGTGCATGAATGTACATACCTACATATATTATGACTCATTCATTGCAGCGGGAATTGTCATTATAAGAAGCTCCTTCAAGTGAATGATATCGAACTATCAAAATGTTCATAGCATCGAAGATATATTTTGTATAGTCATAGTTTTATCTTTGAAGGGATATTTATTTCGAAGAAAAAAACCTGCCAAAAAGAGTTATGTATTGATGTCTTTTAATAATTAAAAAATATTTTGCGTATTAGATTATGACTATGTAAGTGCATTTTATTATATATTTTACTATATTCTGAGTACACGCCTATATTGCAAAGCAATATAGATAGAAATGGATTTATGGCTTAGTATGTTTGCCTTATAAGATACAAGGTTATATGCAGGGGGTCCTATTTTAATCTTTTGTAACATTTTAGATGCAATAATGTCATAATAAAAAAGGAGAAAAGGATTGATTTTTGATTGGCTATTTGTCGTGTATTTTATATATATTTACTAAGTATTTGGTCATGTGAGTGGGCGGTGGAAAATATATTCACAAAATTTTCTATTTTGTCCTATAAACTAATATTTTTACTCGAAAATTAATTTTTGAAGTAAACGCCCCTAAAAAGTGGGCGTGGCCATGCACAATGTATAGACGATTTGTAGATTAAGTGGATATCTACATATTTGCTCAAGTAAGTTTTTTCGAGTTTCATATGAAAATAGTGAAAAAAAGTGATTTTTTGAAAAGTGGGCGTGTCAGTGGGCGGATTTTAAAAATTTTTACACTTGTATTGCTTACTTTTCCAAAGACCTCGTATACAAAATTTCATCAACCTAGCTCAAAATTTAAGGCCCAAAAACTGGTGACATACGGACGGACGGACGGACGGACGGACGGACGGACGGACAGACGGACGGACGGACGGACAGACGGACGGACGGACGGACGGACGGACAGACGGACGGACGGACGGACAGACGGACGGACGGACGGACGGACGTAGCTCAATCGACTCGGCTAGTGATGCTGATCATTTATATATATACTTTATTGGGTCTATCTGTCATATTTCTCTATGTTACAAACTATGTATCAAACTTAATATACCCTTAGGATAGGGTATAAAAAGTGTATTTTTCGTAAAAGGTCTTGAAGATATTTATAACCGATTTTGACTGTTTATCAATGCAGCAACGTGCATGAATGTACATACCTACATATATTATGACTCATTCATTGCAGCGGGAATTGTCATTATAAGAAGCTCCTTCAAGTGAATGATATCGAACTATCAAAATGTTCATAGCATCGAAGATATATTTTGTATAGTCATAGTTTTATCTTTGAAGGGATATTTATTTCGAAGAAAAAAACCTGCCAAAAAGAGTTATGTATTGATGTCTTTTAATAATTAAAAAATATTTTGCGTATTAGATTATGACTATGTAAGTGCATTTTATTATATATTTTACTATATTCTGAGTACACGCCTATATTGCAAAGCAATATAGATAGAAATGGATTTATGGCTTAGTATGTTTGCCTTATAAGATACAAGGTTATATGCAGGGGGTCCTATTTTAATCTTTTGTAACATTTTAGATGCAATAATGTCATAATAAAAAAGGAGAAAAGGATTGATTTTTGATTGGCTATTTGTCGTGTATTTTATATATATTTACTAAGTATTTGGTCATGTGAGTGGGCGGTGGAAAATATATTCACAAAATTTTCTATTTTGTCCTATAAACTAATATTTTTACTCGAAAATTAATTTTTGAAGTAAACGCCCCTAAAAAGTGGGCGTGGCCATGCACAATGTATAGACGATTTGTAGATTAAGTGGATATCTACATATTTGCTCAAGTAAGTTTTTTCGAGTTTCATATGAAAATAGTGAAAAAAAGTGATTTTTTGAAAAGTGGGCGTGTCAGTGGGCGGATTTTAAAAATTTTTACACTTGTATTGCTTACTTTTCCAAAGACCTCGTATACAAAATTTCATCAACCTAGCTCAAAATTTAAGGCCCAAAAACTGGTGACATACGGACGGACGGACGGACGGACGGACGGACGGACGGATAGACGGTCGGACGGACGGACAGACGGACGGACGGACGGACGGACGGACGGACGGACGGACGGACGGACGGACGGACATAGCTCAATCGACTCGGCTAGTGATGCTGATCATTTATATATATACTTTATTGGGTCTATCTGTCATATTTCTCTATGTTACAAACTATGTATCAAACTTAATATACCCTTAGGATAGGGTATAAAAAGGAGAAAAGGATTGATTTTTGATTGGCTATTTGTCGTGTATTTTATATATATTTACTAAGTATTTGGTCATGTGAGTGGGCGGTGGAAAATATATTCACAAAATTTTCTATTTTGTCCTATAAACTAATATTTTTACTCGAAAATTAATTTTTGAAGTAAACGCCCCTAAAAAGTGGGCGTGGCCATGCACAATGTATAGACGATTTGTAGATTAAGTGGATATCTACATATTTGCTCAAGTAAGTTTTTTCGAGTTTCATATGAAAATAGTGAAAAAAAGTGATTTTTTGAAAAGTGGGCGTGTCAGTGGGCGGATTTTAAAAATTTTTACACTTGTATTGCTTACTTTTCCAAAAACCTCGTATACAAAATTTCATCAACCTAGCTCAAAATTTAAGGCCCAAAAACTGGTGACATACGGACGGACGGACGGACGGACGGACGGACGGACGGACAGACGGACAGACGGACGGACGGACGGACAGACGGACGGACGGACGGACGGACGGACGGACGGACATAGCTCAATCGACTCGGCTAGTGATGCTGATCATTTATATATATACTTTATTGGGTCTATCTGTCATATTTCTCTATGTTACAAACTATGTATCAAACTTAATATACCCTTAGGATAGGGTATAAAAAGGAGAAAAGGATTGATTTTTGATTGGCTATTTGTCGTGTATTTTATATATATTTACTAAGTATTTGGTCATGTGAGTGGGCGGTGGAAAATATATTCACAAAATTTTCTATTTTGTCCTATAAACTAATATTTTTACTCGAAAATTAATTTTTGAAGTAAACGCCCCTAAAAAGTGGGCGTGGCCATGCACAATGTATAGACGATTTGTAGATTAAGTGGATATCTACATATTTGCTCAAGTAAGTTTTTTCGAGTTTCATATGAAAATAGTGAAAAAAAGTGATTTTTTGAAAAGTGGGCGTGTCAGTGGGCGGATTTTAAAAATTTTTACACTTGTATTGCTTACTTTTCCAAAGACCTCGTATACAAAATTTCATCAACCTAGCTCAAAATTTAAGGCCCAAAAACTGGTGACATACGGACGGACGGACGGACGGACGGACGGACGGACGGACGGACAGACGGACGGACGGACGGACAGACGGACGGACGGACGGACAGACGGACGGACGGACGGACAGACGGACGGACGGACGGACGGACGGACGGACGGACATAGCTCAATCGACTCGGCTAGTGATGCTGATCATTTATATATATACTTTATTGGGTCTATCTGTCATATTTCTCTATGTTACAAACTATGTATCAAACTTAATATACCCTTAGGATAGGGTATAAAAAGTGTATTTTTCGTAAAAGGTCTTGAAGATATTTATAACCGATTTTGACTGTTTATCAATGCAGCAACGTGCATGAATGTACATACCTACATATATTATGACTCATTCATTGCAGCGGGAATTGTCATTATAAGAAGCTCCTTCAAGTGAATGATATCGAACTATCAAAATGTTCATAGCATCGAAGATATATTTTGTATAGTCATAGTTTTATCTTTGAAGGGATATTTATTTCGAAGAAAAAAACCTGCCAAAAAGAGTTATGTATTGATGTCTTTTAATAATTAAAAAATATTTTGCGTATTAGATTATGACTATGTAAGTGCATTTTATTATATATTTTACTATATTCTGAGTACACGCCTATATTGCAAAGCAATATAGATAGAAATGGATTTATGGCTTAGTATGTTTGCTTTATAAGATACAAGGTTATATGCAGGGGGTCCTATTTTAATCTTTTGTAACATTTTAGATGCAATAATGTCATAATAAACCAGTGAAAAATGCTACAATCCGCCTGAAGCGGATCGTATGATACCCTATCCCTATCTTATTTGGTCGTTTCAGCGGGCGGTGGAAAATGTATTCACAAAATTTTCTATTTTGCCCTATAAACTTATATTTTTACTCGAAAATTAATTTTTTGAAGTAAACGTCCCTAAAAAGTGGGCGTGGCTATATACAATGTATGGACGATTTGTAGATTAAGTGGATATCTACATATTTGCCCAAGTAAGTTTTTTCGAGTTTCATATGAAAATAGTGAAAAAAAGTGATTTTTTTGAAAAGTGGGCGTGTCAGTGGGCGGATTTCAAAAATTTTTACACTT
>CATIXX010000092.1:112500-115000 GCA_949716465.1 Chalcosyrphus nemorum | reverse complement strand
TATTAGATTATGACTATGTAAGTGCATTTTATTATATATTTTACTATATTCTGAGTACACGCCTATATTGCAAAGCAATATAGATAGAAATGGATTTATGGCTTAGTATGTTTGCCTTATAAGATACAAGGTTATATGCAGGGGGTCCTATTTTAATCTTTTGTAACATTTTAGATGCAATAATGTCATAATAAAAAAGGAGAAAAGGATTGATTTTTGATTGGCTATTTGTCGTGTATTTTATATATATTTACTAAGTATTTGGTCATGTGAGTGGGCGGTGGAAAATATATTCACAAAATTTTCTATTTTGTCCTATAAACTAATATTTTTACTCGAAAACTAATTTTTGAAGTAAACGCCCCTAAAAAGTGGGCGTGGCCATGCACAATGTATAGACGATTTGTAGATTAAGTGGATATCTACATATTTGCTCAAGTAAGTTTTTTCGAGTTTCATATGAAAATAGTGAAAAAAAGTGATTTTTTGAAAAGTGGGCGTGTCAGTGGGCGGATTTTAAAAATTTTTACACTTGTATTGATTACTTTTCCAAAGACCTCGTATACAAAATTTCATCAACCTAGCTCAAAATTTAAGGCCCAAAAACTGGTGACATACGGACGGACGGACGGACGGACGGACGGACGGACGGACGGACGGACGGACGGACGGACAGACGGACGGACGGACGGACAGACGGACGGACGGACGGACGGACGGACGGACGGACGGACGGACATAGCTCAATCGACTCGGCTAGTGATGCTGATCATTTATATATATACTTTATTGGGTCTATCTGTCATATTTCTCTATGTTACAAACTATGTATCAAACTTAATATACCCTTAGGATAGGGTATAATTAGGATAGGGTATAAAAAGGAGAAAAGGATTGATTTTTGATTGGCTATTTGTCGTGTATTTTATATATATTTACTAAGTATTTGGTCATGTGAGTGGGCGGTGGAAAATATATTCACAAAATTTTCTATTTTGTCCTATAAACTAATATTTTTACTCGAAAATTAATTTTTGAAGTAAACGCCCCTAAAAAGTGGGCGTGGCCATGCACAATGTATAGACGATTTGTAGATTAAGTGGATATCTACATATTTGCTCAAGTAAGTTTTTTCGAGTTTCATATGAAAATAGTGAAAAAAAGTGATTTTTTGAAAAGTGGGCGTGTCAGTGGGCGGATTTTAAATATTTTTACACTTGTATTGCTTACTTTTCCAAAGACCTCGTATACAAAATTTCATCAACCTAGCTCAAAATTTAAGGCCCAAAAACTGGTGACATACGGACGGACGGACGGACGGACGGACGGACGGACGGACAGACGGACGGACGGACGGACAGACGGACATAGCTCAATCGACTCGGCTAGTGATGCTGATCATTTATATATATACTTTATTGGGTCTATCTGTCATATTTCTCTATGTTACAAACTATGTATCAAACTTAATATACCCTTAGGATAGGGTATAAAAAGTGTATTTTTCGTAAAAGGTCTTGAAGATATTTATAACCGATTTTGACTGTTTATCAATGCAGCAACGTGCATGAATGTACATACCTACATATATTATGACTCATTCATTGCAGCGGGAATTGTCATTATAAGAAGCTCCTTCAAGTGAATGATATCGAACTATCAAAATGTTCATAGCATCGAAGATATATTTTGTATAGTCATAGTTTTATCTTTGAAGGGATATTTATTTCGAAGAAAAAAACCTGCCAAAAAGAGTTATGTATTGATGTCTTTTAATAATTAAAAAATATTTTGCGTATTAGATTATGACTATGTAAGTGCATTTTATTATATATTTTACTATATTCTGAGTACACGCCTATATTGCAAAGCAATATAGATAGAAATGGATTTATGGCTTAGTATGTTTGCCTTATAAGATACAAGGTTATATGCAGGGGGTCCTATTTTAATCTTTTGTAACATTTTAGATGCAATAATGTCATAATAAAAAAGGAGAAAAGGATTGATTTTTGATTGGCTATTTGTCGTGTATTTTATATATATTTACTAAGTATTTGGTCATGTGAGTGGGCGGTGGAAAATATATTCACAAAATTTTCTATTTTGTCCTATAAACTAATATTTTTACTCGAAAATTAATTTTTGAAGTAAACGCCCCTAAAAAGTGGGCGTGGCCATGCACAATGTATAGACGATTTGTAGATTAAGTGGATATCTACATATTTGCTCAAGTAAGTTTTTTCGAGTTTCATATGAAAATAGTGAAAAAAAGTGATTTTTTGAAAAGTGGGCGTGTCAGTGGGCGGATTTTAAAAATTTTTACACTTGTATTGCTTACTTTTCCAAAGACCTCGTATACAAAATTTCATCAACCTAGCTCAAAATTTAAGGCCCAAAAACTGGTGACATACGGACGGACGGACGGACGGACGGACGGACGGACGGACAGACGGACGGACGGACGGACAGACGGACGGACGGACGGACGGACGGACGG
>CATIXX010000092.1:0-105000 GCA_949716465.1 Chalcosyrphus nemorum | reverse complement strand
CGTATTAGATTATGACTATGTAAGTGCATTTTATTATATATTTTACTATATTCTGAGTACACGCCTATATTGCAAAGCAATATAGATAGAAATGGATTTATGGCTTAGTATGTTTGCCTTATAAGATACAAGGTTATATGCAGGGGGTCCTATTTTAATCTTTTGTAACATTTTAGATGCAATAATGTCATAATAAAAAAGGAGAAAAGGATTGATTTTTGATTGGCTATTTGTCGTGTATTTTATATATATTTACTAAGTATTTGGTCATGTGAGTGGGCGGTGGAAAATATATTCACAAAATTTTCTATTTTGTCCTATAAACTAATATTTTTACTCGAAAATTAATTTTTGAAGTAAACGCCCCTAAAAAGTGGGCGTGGCCATGCACAATGTATAGACGATTTGTAGATTAAGTGGATATCTACATATTTGCTCAAGTAAGTTTTTTCGAGTTTCATATGAAAATAGTGAAAAAAAGTGATTTTTTGAAAAGTGGGCGTGTCAGTGGGCGGATTTTAAAAATTTTTACACTTGTATTGCTTACTTTTCCAAAGACCTCGTATACAAAATTTCATCAACCTAGCTCAAAATTTAAGGCCCAAAAACTGGTGACATACGGACGGACGGACGGACGGACGGACGGACGGACGGACGGACAGACGGACGGACGGACGGACAGACGGACGGACGGACGGACGGACGGACATAGCTCAATCGACTCGGCTAGTGATGCTGATCATTTATATATATACTTTATTGGGTCTATCTGTCATATTTCTCTATGTTACAAACTATGTATCAAACTTAATATACCCTTAGGATAGGGTATAAAAAGTGTATTTTTCGTAAAAGGTCTTGAAGATATTTATAACCGATTTTGACTGTTTATCAATGCAGCAACGTGCATGAATGTACATACCTACATATATTATGACTCATTCATTGCAGCGGGAATTGTCATTATAAGAAGCTCCTTCAAGTGAATGATATCGAACTATCAAAATGTTCATAGCATCGAAGATATATTTTGTATAGTCATAGTTTTATCTTTGAAGGGATATTTATTTCGAAGAAAAAAACCTGCCAAAAAGAGTTATGTATTGATGTCTTTTAATAATTAAAAAATATTTTGCGTATTAGATTATGACTATGTAAGTGCATTTTATTATATATTTTACTATATTCTGAGTACACGCCTATATTGCAAAGCAATATAGATAGAAATGGATTTATGGCTTAGTATGTTTGCCTTATAAGATACAAGGTTATATGCAGGGGGTCCTATTTTAATCTTTTGTAACATTTTAGATGCAATAATGTCATAATAAAAAAGGAGAAAAGGATTGATTTTTGATTGGCTATTTGTCGTGTATTTTATATATATTTACTAAGTATTTGGTCATGTGAGTGGGCGGTGGAAAATATATTCACAAAATTTTCTATTTTGTCCTATAAACTAATATTTTTACTCGAAAATTAATTTTTGAAGTAAACGCCCCTAAAAAGTGGGCGTGGCCATGCACAATGTATAGACGATTTGTAGATTAAGTGGATATCTACATATTTGCTCAAGTAAGTTTTTTCGAGTTTCATATGAAAATAGTGAAAAAAAGTGATTTTTTGAAAAGTGGGCGTGTCAGTGGGCGGATTTTAAAAATTTTTACACTTGTATTGCTTACTTTTCCAAAGACCTCGTATACAAAATTTCATCAACCTAGCTCAAAATTTAAGGCCCAAAAACTGGTGACATACGGACGGACGGACGGACGGACGGACGGACGGACGGACGGACGGACAGACGGACGGACGGACGGACGGACGGACGGACGGACGGACGGACGTAGCTCAATCGACTCGGCTAGTGATGCTGATCATTTATATATATACTTTATTGGGTCTATCTGTCATATTTCTCTATGTTACAAACTATGTATCAAACTTAATATACCCTTAGGATAGGGTATAAAAAGTGTATTTTTCGTAAAAGGTCTTGAAGATATTTATAACCGATTTTGACTGTTTATCAATGCAGCAACGTGCATGAATGTACATACCTACATATATTATGACTCATTCATTGCAGCGGGAATTGTCATTATAAGAAGCTCCTTCAAGTGAATGATATCGAACTATCAAAATGTTCATAGCATCGAAGATATATTTTGTATAGTCATAGTTTTATCTTTGAAGGGATATTTATTTCGAAGAAAAAAACCTGCCAAAAAGAGTTATGTATTGATGTCTTTTAATAATTAAAAAATATTTTGCGTATTAGATTATGACTATGTAAGTGCATTTTATTATATATTTTACTATATTCTGAGTACACGCCTATATTGCAAAGCAATATAGATAGAAATGGATTTATGGCTTAGTATGTTTGCCTTATAAGATACAAGGTTATATGCAGGGGGTCCTATTTTAATCTTTTGTAACATTTTAGATGCAATAATGTCATAATAAAAAAGGAGAAAAGGATTGATTTTTGATTGGCTATTTGTCGTGTATTTTATATATATTTACTAAGTATTTGGTCATGTGAGTGGGCGGTGGAAAATATATTCACAAAATTTTCTATTTTGTCCTATAAACTAATATTTTTACTCGAAAATTAATTTTTGAAGTAAACGCCCCTAAAAAGTGGGCGTGGCCATGCACAATGTATAGACGATTTGTAGATTAAGTGGATATCTACATATTTGCTCAAGTAAGTTTTTTCGAGTTTCATATGAAAATAGTGAAAAAAAGTGATTTTTTGAAAAGTGGGCGTGTCAGTGGGCGGATTTTAAAAATTTTTACACTTGTATTGCTTACTTTTCCAAAGACCTCGTATACAAAATTTCATCAACCTAGCTCAAAATTTAAGGCCCAAAAACTGGTGACATACGGACGGACGGACGGACGGACGGACGGACGGACGGATAGACGGTCGGACGGACGGACAGACGGACGGACGGACGGACGGACGGACGGACGGACATAGCTCAATCGACTCGGCTAGTGATGCTGATCATTTATATATATACTTTATTGGGTCTATCTGTCATATTTCTCTATGTTACAAACTATGTATCAAACTTAATATACCCTTAGGATAGGGTATAAAAAGGAGAAAAGGATTGATTTTTGATTGGCTATTTGTCGTGTATTTTATATATATTTACTAAGTATTTGGTCATGTGAGTGGGCGGTGGAAAATATATTCACAAAATTTTCTATTTTGTCCTATAAACTAATATTTTTACTCGAAAATTAATTTTTGAAGTAAACGCCCCTAAAAAGTGGGCGTGGCCATGCACAATGTATAGACGATTTGTAGATTAAGTGGATATCTACATATTTGCTCAAGTAAGTTTTTTCGAGTTTCATATGAAAATAGTGAAAAAAAGTGATTTTTTGAAAAGTGGGCGTGTCAGTGGGCGGATTTTAAAAATTTTTACACTTGTATTGCTTACTTTTCCAAAGACCTCGTATACAAAATTTCATCAACCTAGCTCAAAATTTAAGGCCCAAAAACTGGTGACATACGGACGGACGGACGGACAGACGGACAGACGGACGGACGGACGGACAGACGGACAGACGGACGGACGGACGGACAGACGGACGGACGGACGGACGGACATAGCTCAATCGACTCGGCTAGTGATGCTGATCATTTATATATATACTTTATTGGGTCTATCTGTCATATTTCTCTATGTTACAAACTATGTATCAAACTTAATATACCCTTAGGATAGGGTATAAAAAGGAGAAAAGGATTGATTTTTGATTGGCTATTTGTCGTGTATTTTATATATATTTACTAAGTATTTGGTCATGTGAGTGGGCGGTGGAAAATATATTCACAAAATTTTCTATTTTGTCCTATAAACTAATATTTTTACTCGAAAATTAATTTTTGAAGTAAACGCCCCTAAAAAGTGGGCGTGGCCATGCACAATGTATAGACGATTTGTAGATTAAGTGGATATCTACATATTTGCTCAAGTAAGTTTTTTCGAGTTTCATATGAAAATAGTGAAAAAAAGTGATTTTTTGAAAAGTGGGCGTGTCAGTGGGCGGATTTTAAAAATTTTTACACTTGTATTGCTTACTTTTCCAAAGACCTCGTATACAAAATTTCATCAACCTAGCTCAAAATTTAAGGCCCAAAAACTGGTGACATACGGACGGACGGACGGACGGACGGACGGACGGACGGACAGACGGACGGACGGACGGACAGACGGACGGACGGACGGACGGACGGACGGACGGACATAGCTCAATCGACTCGGCTAGTGATGCTGATCATTTATATATATACTTTATTGGGTCTATCTGTCATATTTCTCTATGTTACAAACTATGTATCAAACTTAATATACCCTTAGGATAGGGTATAAAAAGTGTATTTTTCGTAAAAGGTCTTGAAGATATTTATAACCGATTTTGACTGTTTATCAATGCAGCAACGTGCATGAATGTACATACCTACATATATTATGACTCATTCATTGCAGCGGGAATTGTCATTATAAGAAGCTCCTTCAAGTGAATGATATCGAACTATCAAAATGTTCATAGCATCGAAGATATATTTTGTATAGTCATAGTTTTATCTTTGAAGGGATATTTATTTCGAAGAAAAAAACCTGCCAAAAAGAGTTATGTATTGATGTCTTTTAATAATTAAAAAATATTTTGCGTATTAGATTATGACTATGTAAGTGCATTTTATTATATATTTTACTATATTCTGAGTACACGCCTATATTGCAAAGCAATATAGATAGAAATGGATTTATGGCTTAGTATGTTTGCCTTATAAGATACAAGGTTATATGCAGGGGGTCCTATTTTAATCTTTTGTAACATTTTAGATGCAATAATGTCATAATAAAAAAGGAGAAAAGGATTGATTTTTGATTGGCTATTTGTCGTGTATTTTATATATATTTACTAAGTATTTGGTCATGTGAGTGGGCGGTGGAAAATATATTCACAAAATTTTCTATTTTGTCCTATAAACTAATATTTTTACTCGAAAATTAATTTTTGAAGTAAACGCCCCTAAAAAGTGGGCGTGGCCATGCACAATGTATAGACGATTTGTAGATTAAGTGGATATCTACATATTTGCTCAAGTAAGTTTTTTCGAGTTTCATATGAAAATAGTGAAAAAAAGTGATTTTTTGAAAAGTGGGCGTGTCAGTGGGCGGATTTTAAAAATTTTTACACTTGTATTGCTTACTTTTCCAAAGACCTCGTATACAAAATTTCATCAACCTAGCTCAAAATTTAAGGCCCAAAAACTGGTGACATACGGACGGACGGACGGACGGACGGACGGACGGACGGACGGACATAGCTCAATCGACTCGGCTAGTGATGCTGATCATTTATATATATACTTTATTGGGTCTATCTGTCATATTTCTCTATGTTACAAACTATGTATCAAACTTAATATACCCTTAGGATAGGGTATAAAAAGGAGAAAAGGATTGATTTTTGATTGGCTATTTGTCGTGTATTTTATATATATTTACTAAGTATTTGGTCATGTGAGTGGGCGGTGGAAAATATATTCACAAAATTTTCTATTTTGTCCTATAAACTAATATTTTTACTCGAAAATTAATTTTTGAAGTAAACGCCCCTAAAAAGTGGGCGTGGCCATGCACAATGTATAGACGATTTGTAGATTAAGTGGATATCTACATATTTGCTCAAGTAAGTTTTTTCGAGTTTCATATGAAAATAGTGAAAAAAAGTGATTTTTTGAAAAGTGGGCGTGTCAGTGGGCGGATTTTAAAAATTTTTACACTTGTATTGCTTACTTTTCCAAAGACCTCGTATACAAAATTTCATCAACCTAGCTCAAAATTTAAGGCCCAAAAACTGGTGACATACGGACGGACGGACGGACGGACGGACGGACATAGCTCAATCGACTCGGCTAGTGATGCTGATCATTTATATATATACTTTATTGGGTCTATCTGTCATATTTCTCTATGTTACAAACTATGTATCAAACTTAATATACCCTTAGGATAGGGTATAAAAAGGAGAAAAGGATTGATTTTTGATTGGCTATTTGTCGTGTATTTTATATATATTTACTAAGTATTTGGTCATGTGAGTGGGCGGTGGAAAATATATTCACAAAATTTTCTATTTTGTCCTATAAACTAATATTTTTACTCGAAAATTATTTTTTGAAGTAAACACCCCTAAAAAGTGGGCGTGGCCATGCACAATGTATAGACGATTTGTAGATTAAGTGGATATCTACATATTTGCTCAAGTAAGTTTTTTCGAGTTTCATATGAAAATAGTGAAAAAAAGTGATTTTTTGAAAAGTGGGCGTGTCAGTGGGCGGATTTTAAAAATTTTTACACTTGTATTGCTTACTTTTCCAAAGACCTCGTATACAAAATTTCATCAACCTAGCTCAAAATTTAAGGCCCAAAAACTGGTGACATACGGACGGACGGACGGACGGACGGACGGACGGACGGACAGACGGACGGACGGACGGACAGACGGACGGACGGACGGACGGACGGACGGACAGACGGACGGACGGACGGACGGACGGACGGACGGACATAGCTCAATCGACTCGGCTAGTGATGCTGATCATTTATATATATACTTTATTGGGTCTATCTGTCATATTTCTCTATGTTACAAACTATGTATCAAACTTAATATACCCTTAGGATAGGGTATAAAAATTCTATTCGTGGATCGTAATTTTTCTTATATCGCGCCAAGATGCTCCAATCGACAAAATTTAATGCCATCCAAAAGAAAATTCCATGGGGATTCTAAATCTGCAATCACCTTTGCGATGCGACGGATACTTTTTGAGAAAATGATATTTTTGTGCAGCCTTCAAAAAATTAAAATTTCATAAAAAAAAATTCAATGCGTGGATCGTAATTTTTCTTTTATCTCGCCAAGATGCTCCAATCGACAAAAGGTAATGTTATCCGAAAGAAAATTTCATGAGGATTCCAAATCAATCCATTTTGCGATGCGACGGATACTTTTTGAGAAAATGATATTTTTGTGCAGCCTTCAAAAACTTAAAAATTCTTAAAAAAAAATTCAATGCGTGGATCGTAATTTCTCTTATATCGCGCCAAGATGTTCCAATCGACAAAAGGTAATGTTATCCGAAAGAAAATTCCATGAGGATTCCAAATCTGCAATCGGTTTTGCGATGCGACAGATACTTTTTGAGAAAATGATATTTTTGTGCAGCCTTCAAAAAATTAAAATTTCTTTAAAAAAAATTTCAGTGCGTGGATCGTAATTTTTCTTTTATCTCGCCAAGATGCTCCAATCGACAAAAGCTAATGTTATCCGAAAGAAAATTCCATGAGGATTCCTATTGAATTTAAACAAAATAAATTTTATCTATGTTACTATTAAATAAAACTAATGTGGCATCACTGATCAAAATAAAATCCTTTTGTACACTATCATTATATCAGTGACAGAACATAGTAAACATAAGAATTTCCCTTCGTTGAATTTTAAATGGGAAATTCCCTTCTTAAGTTCTATATACTTTTGTATCGTATTTTCTCTTTCATTCTGAATTAAAACGTTGTAGAAGCAACATAAAAGTAACGGAAATTGTTTGTGTTTAAATTGAAAATCTAATAGGTTATGGTCCCAGTTCACGAAAGAATTACAAATCAAGTGACAGTGAAATAAAGTGATTTTAAGAAAAATAGTAGAAAGTAAATTAAAAATAGCATATAAATACAAAATTAAAAAAATGGCTCATGAAATTAACAAATCCAAACGGAATATTGAACCGTTCAACGGTGAAAAATATAGCATTTGGAAGTTTCGCGTGCGTGCATTAATAGCAGAAGAAGATGCATTAGAAGTATTGGACGAATTAACACCAATGGAACGAAATGATGAATGGAATAAGAAAGAACGAATTGCCAAAGGTATAATCATTGCACACTTAGGTGACTCCATGCTTAGTTTTGCACAGGGGCGAACTAGCGCAGTTGGCATCATGATTAAACTCGATGAAACTTATGCAAGACAAAGTCTTGCAACTCGTTTAATAATGGAAAAGAAACTTCTAAGCTTAAAATATAGTAATAATACACCGCTAACGAGCCATATAGCGATTTTTGATAATATGATAATTGAATTTGAATCAACCGGTGAAAAGATGAAAGAAATGAATAAAATTGCTCGATTGTTATTAACTTTGCCGAGCAACTATGATCCAGTTGTTACAGCAATACAAACAATTTCCGATGACACACTCACATTGCAATTTGTTAAAAATCGAATCTTGGATTACGAAATAAAATTGCGAAACGAGGAGACTGATACGAGCGCAAAGGTTTTGACTGCACAAACAATCGAACAACCAAAAGTCAAAATACGGGGTCTAAAGAAAAGTGGAAAATCTTTTAAAGCAAAACCTAATAACAACAACCACCAACCATACAACAACTTTAAATGGCATAAAAATCAAAAAAACAGTCAACCAGGAAATATTAAATGTGATTTCTGCGGACGCAAAAATCACGAAAAAAAGAATTGTTTCTTTTACAAGCGGTATAGCCAAGCCACCCATGAAAAAGACAGAATGGCCCAAACCGCTATATTCAAAACAAACGAAAGCATCAGTTTTATGTGTTCTATAGATGGTGAAAAGCAAAATAAAATTGGAAACACAGAAACATTCGAATTCTTGCTTGACTCGGGCTCCACCGACCATTTGGTAAACAACAAAGATTTTTTCTCATCGATTGAAGATTTGGAAACACCCAACAAAATTGCAATAGCAAAACGTGGCGAATACATTACAGCATCAAAACGAGGAACCTTGGATATTATTTCAAATCTTGGCGTAGCAATCACACTCGAAGACGTACTATACTCACCAGACATCCCACAAAACCTGCTTTCGGTGAAGCGTATCCAGAACAAAGGAATGACCGTGATTTTTGAGAGCAATGGACGCGTTACAATTAAAAAGGGCAGTATCCCAATAATTACAGGTATTTCTAAGCATAATTTAATATCTATAGTTTTTAGGAAAAACATAAATAGGTATATGCATAGTAATGTAGCACAAACTACATCAGATATAGATAGACTATGGCACAGACGTTTAGGTCATATTCACGGATTAAAATTGCTACAACTAAAAAGAAATCAATTAAGTAACGATATTGACATATTAGAATCAGTAAATCCTATAAATGAGTTTTGTGAAGCTTGTGTTTATGCAAAACAAGCAAGACTCCCTTTTTCAAAGAACAGAGACAGAGGTCATGTAAATAGACCACTGTTTGCTGTTCATACAGACGTTTGTGGCCCAATCACACCATCTACGATTGACAATAAAAATTATTTCGTCACTTTCATTGATGAGTATACTCATTACACTACAGTCTATTTGTTAAGTAAAAAATCAGATGTCATTATATTCCTTAAAGATTTCGTCGCAAAGAGCGAAAATCATTTCAATTTAAAAATTGCATATCTATACTGTGACAATGGTAAAGAATATTTATCAAATGAAGCAAAAGCATATTGTTTTGAAAAAGGCATTCAATATCACCTAACGGTACCACACACTCCTCAACAAAATTCTATAGCAGAACGTATGAATCGTACGCTAGTCGAAATGGCTAGAAGTATGATATTTGACGCTCAACTAAATAAAGAATTATGGGGAGAAGCAGTTTTAACTGCAACATATCTGTTGAATATGATTCCAACCAAAGCCATATCATTGAAGAAAACGCCATTTGAACTTTGGCATAATAAACGGCCAAACATTAAACATTTAAAAATATTCGGCTGCACCGCTTATGTTTTGATAAAAAGTGGAATAAGTAAATTAGATAAAAAATCACTCAAAGGCATTTTGGTTGGATATAATTACAATGGGTATAAAGTACTGGATGTTGAAAAGAATAAATTCGTTGTAGCTCGCGATGTAATGTTCGATGAATTAAATTTCAGAAATTCAAGGCCCTTTTCAACTGTGTTTAAAAACGCAGATGGAGGTGACATTGTCGGTGAACAAAACTTCACGAACTCAACAATGGCTGAAAATTCTGATAAAATCAAAATTAATAACACGGAACAAAATGTTATAAATCCTGAATTGATCCAAATCGACAAATCAGGTCAAAATGAAAACGAACAAAATCTCAGAAAAAGCAAACGAATTGAAAATATGCCACATGTTTCATACAAAGAAATCGATAATGATGAATCGATAGAAAATTGTCATTTAGCTTCAAACGAAGCATCATTCTATACTATCGAAGAAGAATGTTATTATACATTTGCACAATCAATTGAAAATGATATCCCTCAATGCTATAATGATATTAAGACAAATAGTGACCGAATTCAGTGGGAGAATGCAATAAGTGAAGAATTAAATTCACTGTCTAAGAACTTCACCTGGAATATAGTTACTATGCCAAAGAATAAGAATATTGTTGATTGCAAATGGATATTTTCAATTAAACATGATTCTGATGGTAACTTAACTAAACATAAAGCTAGGTTGGTTGCAAGAGGTTTCAGTCAAAAATACTTATCAGATTATGATGAAACTTTTGCACCAGTCGCACGTATTGCCACTTTCAGATTGATGTTGGCATTCGCAATTCAAAATGATTTGTTAGTGCATCAAATGGATGTAAAAACAGCTTTCCTTAACGGAGATTTAAACGAAGAAATTTTCATGAAAATTCCTGAAGGAATAAATGAAAACAAAAATTATGTTTGTAAACTAAACAAAGCCTTATATGGTTTAAAACAATCTGCAAGATGTTGGTTTGAAAAATTCGAAAGAATTCTAAAACAACACAAATTTCAAAGTTCAAATGCCGACAAATGTTTGTTTATTCTGAATAACAATCACATTAAAAAAAATATATATGTTGTACTTTACGTTGACGACGTCATTATTGTTACTCATGATATTGACAGAATGAAAAAATTCAAGCAATATTTAAACGAACAATTTGAAATGAAAGACATGGGTGATGCTCAATTTTTCTTAGGTATTAAAATTGAACGTGAAAACAATAAAATTAAATTAAACCAAACTGCATATTTACAATCAGTGCTCAAAAGATTTGGAATGAATGAGTGTAACCAAATCAGTACTCCGTTGCCTGAAAAATTAAACTATGGTGAATTAAATTCAGATTTGCATTACGATTCGCCATGTAGAAATTTGATTGGTTGTCTCATGTATGCAATGCTATGCACACGCCCTGACTTATGTGTTGCTTTGAACATATTAAGTCGTTTCCAAAATAAAAATAATAAAGAATTGTGGCAAAATCTCAAAAGAGTGTTAAGATACATAAAAGGGACATTAAATTTATGTTTGAATTATGAAAAGAAAAATTCTCAACAAATACTGACCGGCTATGTGGATGCTGATTGGGGCGGAGATGAAGTTGATCGCAAAAGTACAACAGGTTATTTATTCAAATTGTATAACAATACAATAAGTTGGAATTCAAAACGACAGCACTCCGTTGCCACATCATCTACAGAAGCAGAATACATGGCATTGTTTGAAGGTGTTAAGGAAGCATGTTGGATAAGATCAATTTTAACTAATATGAAATTAATGTTGGAACCCACAACAATTTATGAAGATAACAACGGTTGTATAGCAATTGCAAATAATCCGACTGACCATAAACGTACAAAGCACATAGATATCAAATATCATTTTATAAGAGAAAAGATTCAACAAAAGATAATTACAGTAAAATATCTTCCCACAGGTGAACAACAAGCAGACATGTTGACAAAACCACTATCAGCTGTAAAGTTTAGACTAAACAGAGACAAGGTTGGACTTGCACCAAAATGAATCATCAACGGTTTGATTAGGTTTTCTTGGGGTTTCCCTAATCCAAAGCAACAAATGTTGAACCATCAAATTCCCCATAAATAATGAAACAAATAATAAATAATATTAAAATTTTTTTTGAGTGGGAGTATTGAATTTAAACAAAATAAATTTTATCTATGTTACTATTAAATAAAACTAATGTGGCATCACTGATCAAAATAAAATCCTTTTGTACACTATCATTATATCAGTGACAGAACATAGTAAACATAAGAATTTCCCTTCGTTGAATTTTAAATGGGAAATTCCCTTCTTAAGTTCTATATACTTTTGTATCGTATTTTCTCTTTCATTCTGAATTAAAACGTTGTAGAAGCAACATAAAAGTAACGGAAATTGTTTGTGTTTAAATTGAAAATCTAATAATTCCAAATCTGCAATCCGTTTTGCGATACGACGGATACTTTTTGAGAAAATGATATTTTTGTGCAGCCTTCAAAAAATTAAAATTTAAAAAAAAAAATTCTATTCGTGGATCGTAATTTTTCTTATATCGCGCCAAGATGTTCCAATCGACAAAAGGTAATGTTATCCGAAAGAAAATTCGATGGGGATTCTAAATCTGCAATCAGTTTTGCGATGCGACGGATACTTTTTGAGAAAATGATATTTTTGTGCAGCCTTCAAAAACTTAAAATTTAAAAAAAAAAAATTCTATTCGTGGATCGTAATTTTTCTTATATCGCGCCAAGATGCTCCAATCGACAAAAGGTAATGCCATCCAAAAGAAAATTCCATGGGGATTCTAAATCTGCAATCACCTTTGCGATGCGACGGATACTTTTTGAGAAAATGATATTTTTGTGCAGCCTTCAAAAAATTAAAATTTCATAAAAAAAAATTCAATGCGTGGATCGTAATTTTTCTTTTATCTCGCCAAGATGCTCCAATCGACAAAAGGTAATGTTATCCGAAAGAAAATTTCATGAGGATTCCAAATCAATCCATTTTGCGATGCGACGGATACTTTTTGAGAAAATGATATTTTTGTGCAGCCTTCAAAAACTTAAAAATTCTTAAAAAAAAATTCAATGCGTGGATCGTAATTTCTCTTATATCGCGCCAAGATGTTCCAATCGACAAAAGGTAATGTTATCCGAAAGAAAATTCCATGAGGATTCCAAATCTGCAATCGGTTTTGCGATGCGAGAGATACTTTTTGAGAAAATGATATTTTTGTGCAGCCTTCAAAAAATTAAAATTTCTTTAAAAAAAATTTCAATGCGTGGATCGTAATTTTTCTTTTATCTCGCCAAGATGCTTCAATCGCTCCAATCGACAAAAGGTAATGCCATTCAAAAGAAAATTCTATGGGGATTCTAAATCTGCAATCGGTTTTGCGATGCAACGGATACTTTTTGAGAAAATGATATTTTTGTGCAGCCTTCAAAAACTTTAAATTTCTTTAAAAAAAATTTCAACGCGTGAATCGTAATTTTTCTTTTATCTCGCCAAGACGCTCCAATCCACCAAAGGCAATGCCATCCAAAAGAAAATTCCATGGGGATTCTAAATCTGCAATCAGTTTTGCGATACAACGGATACTTTTTGAGAAAATGATATTTTTGTGCAGCCTTCAAAAACTCAAAATTTCTCAAAAAAAAATTTCAGTGCGTGGATCGTAATTTTTCTTTTATCTCGCCAAGACGCTCCAATCGACAAAAGCTAATGTTATCCGAAAGAAAATTCCACGAGGATTCCAAATCTGCAATCCGTTTTGCGATACGACGGATACTTTTTGAGAAAATGATATTTTTGTGCAGCCTTCAAAAACTTAAAATTTAAAAAAAAAAATTCTATTCGTGGATCGTAATTTCTCTTATATCGCGCCAAGATGTTCCAATCGAAAAAAGGCAACGCCATTCAAAAGAAAATTCCATGGGGATTCTAAATCTGCAATCAGTTTTGCAATGCGACGGATACTTTTTGAGAAAATGATATTTTTGTGCAGCCTTCAAAAACTTAAAATTTCTTTAAAAAAAATTTCAATGCGTGGATCGTAATTTTTCTTTTATCTCGCCAAGATGCTCCAATCGACAGAAGCTAATGTTATCCGAAAGAAAATTCCATGAGGACTCCAAATCTTCAATCCGTTTTGCGATGCGACGGATACTTTTTGAGAAAATGATATTTTTGTGCAGCCTTCAAAAACTTAAAATTTCTTTAAAAGAAATTTCAATGCGTGGATCGTAATTTTTCTTTTATCTCGCCAAGATGCTCCAATCGACAAAAGGTAATGTTATCCGAAAGAAAATTTCATGAGGATTCCAAATCAATCCATTTTGCTATACGACGGATACTTTTTGAGAAAATGATATTTTTGTGCAGATTTCAAAAACTTAAAATTTCTTTAAAAGAAATTTCAATGCGTGGATCGTAATTTTTCTTTTATCTCGCCAAGATGCTCCAATCGACAAAAGGTAATGTTATCCAAAAGAAAATTCCATGGGAATTCTAAATCTGCAATCAGTTTTGCAATGCGATGGATACTTTTTGAGAAAATTATATTTTTGTACAGCCTTCAAAAACTTAAAATTTCTTTAAAAAAAATTTCAATGCGTGGATCGTAATTTTTCTTTTATCTCGCCAAGATGCTCCAATCGACAGAAGTTAATGTTATCCGAAAGAAAATTCCATGAGGATTCCAAATCCGCAATCCGTTTTGCGATGCGACGGATACTTTTTGAGAAAATGATATTTTTGTGCAGCCTTCAAAAACTTAAAATTTAAAAAAAAAAAATTCTATTCGTGGATCGTAATTTTTCTTATATCGCGCCAAGATGCTCCAATCGACAAAAGGTAATGCCATCCAAAAGAAAATTCCATGGGGATTCTAAATCTGCAATCATCTTTGCGATGCGACGGATACTTTTTGAGAAAATGATATTTTTGTGCAGCCTTCAAAAAATTAAAATTTCATAAAAAAAAATTCAATGCGTGGATCGTAATTTTTCTTTTATCTCGCCAAGATGCTCCAATCGACAAAAGGTAATGTTATCCGAAAGAAAATTTCATGAGGATTCCAAATCAATCCATTTTGCGATGCGACGGATACTTCTTGAGAAAATGATATTTTTGTGCAGCCTTCAAAAACTTAAAAATTCTTAAAAAAAAATTCAATGCGTGGATCGTAATTTCTCTTATATCGCGCCAAGATGTTCCAATCGACAAAAGGTAATGTTATCCGAAAGAAAGTTTCATGAGGATTCCAAATCTGCAATCGGTTTTGCGATGCGACAGATACTTTTTGAGAAAATGATATTTTTGTGCAGCCTTCAAAAAATTAAAATTTCTTTAAAAAAAATTTCAATGCGTGGATCGTAATTTTTCTTTTATCTCGCCAAGATGCTTCAATCGACAGAAGCTAATGTTATCCGAAAGAAAATTCCATGAGGATTCCAAATCTGCAGTCCGTTTTGCGATGCGACGGATACTTTTTGAGAAAATTA
Source organism: Chalcosyrphus nemorum (assembly GCA_949716465.1). Lineage (NCBI taxonomy): Eukaryota > Metazoa > Arthropoda > Insecta > Diptera > Syrphidae > Chalcosyrphus > Chalcosyrphus nemorum. Next base: position 89,604 of record CATIXX010000092.1, on the reverse strand, counting down.
TATTTTTGTGCAGCTTTCAAAAACTTAAAATTTCTTTAAAAAAAATTTCAATGCGTGGATCGTAATTTTTCTTTTATCTCGCCAAGATGCTCCAATCGACAGAAGCTAATGTTATCCGAAAGAAAATTCCATGAGGATTCCAAATCTTCAATCCGTTTTGCGATGCGACGGATACTTTTTGAGAAAATGATATTTTTGTGCAGCCTTCAAAAACTTAAAATTTCTTTAAAAGAAATTTCAATGCGTGGATCGTAATTTTTCTTTTATCTCGCCAAGATGCTCCAATCGACAAAAGGTAATGTTATCCGAAAGAAAATTTCATGAGGATTCCAAATCAATCCATTTTGCTATGCGACGGATACTTTTTGAGAAAATGATATTTTTGTGCAGCCTTCAAAAACTTAAAATTTCTTTAAAAGAAATTTCAATGCGTGGATCGTAATTTTTCTTTTATCTCGCCAAGATGCTCCAATCGACAAAAGGTAATGTTATCCAAAAGAAAATTCCATGGGAATTCTAAATCTGCAATCAGTTTTGCAATGCGATAGATACTTTTTGAGAAAATTATATTTTTGTGCAGCCTTCAAAAACTTAAAATTTCTTTAAAAAAAATTTCAATGCGTGGATCGTAATTTTTCTTTTGTCTCGCAAAGATGCTCCAATCGACAGAAGTTAATGTTATCCGAAAAAAAGTTCCATGAGGATTCCAAATCTGCAATCCGTTTTGCGATGCGACGGATACTTTTTGAGAAAATGATATTTTTGTGCAGCCTTCAAAAACTTAAAATTTAAAAAAAAAAATTCTATTCGTGGATCGTAATTTCTCTTATATCGCGCCAAGATGTTCCAATCGAAAAAAGGCAACGCCATTCAAAAGAAAATTCCATGGGGATTCTAAATCTGCAATCAGTTTTGCAATGCGACGGATACTTTTTGAGAAAATTATATTTTTGTGCAGCCTTCAAAAACTTAAAATTTCTTTAAAAAAAATTTCAATGCGTGGATCGTAATTTTTCTTTTATCTCGCCAAGATGCTCCAATCGACAGAAGCTAATGTTATCCGAAAGAAAATTCCATGAGGACTCCAAATCTTCAATCCGTTTTGCGATGCGACGGATACTTTTTGAGAAAATGATATTTTTGTGCAGCCTTCAAAAACTTAAAATTTCTTTAAAAGAAATTTCAATGCGTGGATCGTAATTTTTCTTTTATCTCGCCAAGATGCTCCAATCGACAAAAGGTAATGTTATCCGAAAGAAAATTTCATGAGGATTCCAAATCAATCCATTTTGCTATACGACGGATACTTTTTGAGAAAATGATATTTTTGTGCAGATTTCAAAAACTTAAAATTTCTTTAAAAGAAATTTCAATGCGTGGATCGTAATTTTTCTTTTATCTCGCCAAGATGCTCCAATCGACAAAAGGTAATGTTATCCAAAAGAAAATTCCATGGGAATTCTAAATCTGCAATCAGTTTTGCAATGCGATGGATACTTTTTGAGAAAATTATATTTTTGTACAGCCTTCAAAAACTTAAAATTTCTTTAAAAAAAATTTCAATGCGTGGATCGTAATTTTTCTTTTATCTCGCCAAGATGCTCCAATCGACAGAAGTTAATGTTATCCGAAAGAAAATTCCATGAGGATTCCAAATCCGCAATCCGTTTTGCGATGCGACGGATACTTTTTGAGAAAATGATATTTTTGTGCAGCCTTCAAAAACTTAAAATTTAAAAAAAAAAAATTCTATTCGTGGATCGTAATTTTTCTTATATCGCGCCAAGATGCTCCAATCGACAAAAGGTAATGCCATCCAAAAGAAAATTCCATGGGGATTCTAAATCTGCAATCATCTTTGCGATGCGACGGATACTTTTTGAGAAAATGATATTTTTGTGCAGCCTTCAAAAAATTAAAATTTCATAAAAAAAAATTCAATGCGTGGATCGTAATTTTTCTTTTATCTCGCCAAGATGCTCCAATCGACAAAAGGTAATGTTATCCGAAAGAAAATTTCATGAGGATTCCAAATCAATCCATTTTGCGATGCGACGGATACTTCTTGAGAAAATGATATTTTTGTGCAGCCTTCAAAAACTTAAAAATTCTTAAAAAAAAATTCAATGCGTGGATCGTAATTTCTCTTATATCGCGCCAAGATGTTCCAATCGACAAAAGGTAATGTTATCCGAAAGAAAGTTTCATGAGGATTCCAAATCTGCAATCGGTTTTGCGATGCGACAGATACTTTTTGAGAAAATGATATTTTTGTGCAGCCTTCAAAAAATTAAAATTTCTTTAAAAAAAATTTCAATGCGTGGATCGTAATTTTTCTTTTATCTCGCCAAGATGCTTCAATCGACAGAAGCTAATGTTATCCGAAAGAAAATTCCATGAGGATTCCAAATCTGCAGTCCGTTTTGCGATGCGACGGATACTTTTTGAGAAAATTATATTTTTGTGCAGCTTTCAAAAACTTAAAATTTCTTTAAAAAAAATTTCAATGCGTGGATCGTAATTTTTCTTTTATCTCGCCAAGATGCTCCAATCGACAGAAGCTAATGTTATCCGAAAGAAAATTCCATGAGGATTCCAAATCTTCAATCCGTTTTGCGATGCGACGGATACTTTTTGAGAAAATGATATTTTTGTGCAGCCTTCAAAAACTTAAAATTTCTTTAAAAGAAATTTCAATGCGTGGATCGTAATTTTTCTTTTATCTCGCCAAGATGCTCCAATCGACAAAAGGTAATGTTATCCGAAAGAAAATTTCATGAGGATTCCAAATCAATCCATTTTGCTATGCGACGGATACTTTTTGAGAAAATGATATTTTTGTGCAGCCTTCAAAAACTTAAAATTTCTTTAAAAGAAATTTCAATGCGTGGATCGTAATTTTTCTTTTATCTCGCCAAGATGCTCCAATCGACAAAAGGTAATGTTATCCAAAAGAAAATTCCATGGGAATTCTAAATCTGCAATCAGTTTTGCAATGCGATAGATACTTTTTGAGAAAATTATATTTTTGTGCAGCCTTCAAAAACTTAAAATTTCTTTAAAAAAAATTTCAATGCGTGGATCGTAATTTTTCTTTTGTCTCGCAAAGATGCTCCAATCGACAGAAGTTAATGTTATCCGAAAAAAAGTTCCATGAGGATTCCAAATCTGCAATCCGTTTTGCGATGCGACGGATACTTTTTGAGAAAATGATATTTTTGTGCAGCCTTCAAAAACTTAAAATTTAAAAAAAAAAATTCTATTCGTGGATCGTAATTTCTCTTATATCGCGCCAAGATGTTCCAATCGAAAAAAGGCAACGCCATTCAAAAGAAAATTCCATGGGGATTCTAAATCTGCAATCAGTTTTGCAATGCGACGGATACTTTTTGAGAAAATTATATTTTTGTGCAGCCTTCAAAAACTTAAAATTTCTTTAAAAAAAATTTCAATGCGTGGATCGTAATTTTTCTTTTATCTCGCCAAGATGCTCCAATCGACAGAAGCTAATGTTATCCGAAAGAAAATTCCATGAGGACTCCAAATCTTCAATCCGTTTTGCGATGCGACGGATACTTTTTGAGAAAATGATATTTTTGTGCAGCCTTCAAAAACTTAAAATTTCTTTAAAAGAAATTTCAATGCGTGGATCGTAATTTTTCTTTTATCTCGCCAAGATGCTCCAATCGACAAAAGGTAATGTTATCCGAAAGAAAATTTCATGAGGATTCCAAATCAATCCATTTTGCTATACGACGGATACTTTTTGAGAAAATGATATTTTTGTGCAGATTTCAAAAACTTAAAATTTCTTTAAAAGAAATTTCAATGCGTGGATCGTAATTTTTCTTTTATCTCGCCAAGATGCTCCAATCGACAAAAGGTAATGTTATCCAAAAGAAAATTCCATGGGAATTCTAAATCTGCAATCAGTTTTGCAATGCGATGGATACTTTTTGAGAAAATTATATTTTTGTACAGCCTTCAAAAACTTAAAATTTCTTTAAAAAAAATTTCAATGCGTGGATCGTAATTTTTCTTTTATCTCGCCAAGATGCTCCAATCGACAGAAGTTAATGTTATCCGAAAGAAAATTCCATGAGGATTCCAAATCCGCAATCCGTTTTGCGATGCGACGGATACTTTTTGAGAAAATGATATTTTTGTGCAGCCTTCAAAAACTTAAAATTTAAAAAAAAAAAATTCTATTCGTGGATCGTAATTTTTCTTATATCGCGCCAAGATGCTCCAATCGACAAAAGGTAATGCCATCCAAAAGAAAATTCCATGGGGATTCTAAATCTGCAATCATCTTTGCGATGCGACGGATACTTTTTGAGAAAATGATATTTTTGTGCAGCCTTCAAAAAATTAAAATTTCATAAAAAAAAATTCAATGCGTGGATCGTAATTTTTCTTTTATCTCGCCAAGATGCTCCAATCGACAAAAGGTAATGTTATCCGAAAGAAAATTTCATGAGGATTCCAAATCAATCCATTTTGCGATGCGACGGATACTTCTTGAGAAAATGATATTTTTGTGCAGCCTTCAAAAACTTAAAAATTCTTAAAAAAAAATTCAATGCGTGGATCGTAATTTCTCTTATATCGCGCCAAGATGTTCCAATCGACAAAAGGTAATGTTATCCGAAAGAAAGTTTCATGAGGATTCCAAATCTGCAATCGGTTTTGCGATGCGACAGATACTTTTTGAGAAAATGATATTTTTGTGCAGCCTTCAAAAAATTAAAATTTCTTTAAAAAAAATTTCAATGCGTGGATCGTAATTTTTCTTTTATCTCGCCAAGATGCTTCAATCGACAGAAGCTAATGTTATCCGAAAGAAAATTCCATGAGGATTCCAAATCTGCAGTCCGTTTTGCGATGCGACGGATACTTTTTGAGAAAATTATATTTTTGTGCAGCTTTCAAAAACTTAAAATTTCTTTAAAAAAAATTTCAATGCGTGGATCGTAATTTTTCTTTTATCTCGCCAAGATGCTCCAATCGACAGAAGCTAATGTTATCCGAAAGAAAATTCCATGAGGATTCCAAATCTGCAGTCCGTTTTGCGATGCGACGGATACTTTTTGAGAAAATTATATTTTTGTGCAGCTTTCAAAAACTTAAAATTTCTTTAAAAAAAATTTCAATGCGTGGATCGTAATTTTTCTTTTATCTCGCCAAGATGCTCCAATCGACAAAAGGTAATGTTATCCAAAAGAAAATTCCATGGGAATTCTAAATCTGCAATCAGTTTTGCAATGCGATAGATACTTTTTGAGAAAATTATATTTTTGTGCAGCCTTCAAAAACTTAAAATTTCTTTAAAAAAAATTTCAATGCGTGGATCGTAATTTTTCTTTTGTCTCGCAAAGATGCTCCAATCGACAGAAGTTAATGTTATCCGAAAAAAAGTTCCATGAGGATTCCAAATCTGCAATCCGTTTTGCGATGCGACGGATACTTTTTGAGAAAATGATATTTTTGTGCAGCCTTCAAAAACTTAAAATTTAAAAAAAAAAAATTCTATTCGTGGATCGTAATTTCTCTTATATCGCGCCAAGATGTTCCAATCGACAAAAGGTAATGTTATCCGAAAGAAAATTCCATGAGGATTCCAAATCTGCAATCCGTTTTGCGATGCGACGGATACTTTTTGAGAAAATGATATTTTTGTGCAGCCTTCAAAAACTTAAAAATTCTTAAAAAAAATTCAATGCGTGGATCGTAATTTCTCTTATATCGCGCCAAGATGTTCCAATCGACAAAAGAAAATTCCATGAGGATTCCAAATATGCAATCCGTTTTGCAATGCGACGGATACTTTTTGAGAAAATGATATTTTTGTGCAGCCTTCAAAAACTTAAAATTTAAAAAAAAAAATTCTATTCGTGGATCGTAATTTTTCTTATATCGCGCCAAGATGTTCCAATCGACAAAAGGTAATGTTATCCGAAAGAAAATTCCATGAGGATTCCAAATCTGCAATCTGTTTTGCGATACGACGGATACTTTTTGAGAAAATTATATTTTTGTGCAGCCTTCAAAAACTTAAAAATTCTTAAAAAAAAATTCAATGCGTGGATCGTAATTTCTCTTATATCGCGCCAAGATGCTCCAATCGACAAAAGGTAATGCCATCCAAAAGAAAATTCCATGGGGATTCTAAATCTGCAATCAGTTTTGCGATGCGACGGATACTTTTTGAGAAAATGATATTTTTGTGCAGCCTTCAAAAACTTAAAAATTCTTAAAAAAAAATTCAATGCGTGGATCGTAATTTCTCTTATATCGCGCCAAGATGTTCCAATCGACAAAAGGTAATGTTATCCGAAAGAAAATTCCATGAGGATTCCAAATCTGCAATCCGTTTTGCGATGCGATGGATGCTTTTTGAGAAAATGATATTTTTGTGCAGCCTTCAAAAACTTAAAATTTAAAAAAAAAAATCTATTCGTGGATCGTAATTTTTCTTATATGGCGCCAAGATGCTCCAATCGACAAAAGGTAACGCCATCCAAAAGAAAATTCTATGGGGATTCTAAATCTGCAATCGGTTTTGCGATGCGACGGATACTTTTTGAGAAAATGATATTTTTGTGCAGTCTTCAAAAACTCAAAATTTCTAAAAAAAAATTTCAGTGCGTGGATCGTAATTTTTCTTTTATCTCGCCAAGATGCTCCAATCAACAAAAGCTAATGTTATCCAAAGAAAATTCCATGAGGATTCCAAATCTGCAATCCGTTTTGCAATGCGACGGATACTTTTTGAGAACATGATATTTTTGTGCAGCCTTCAAAAACTTAAAATTTAAAAAAAAAAATTCTATTCGTGGATCGTAATTTTTCTTATATCGCGCCAAGATGTTCCAATCGACAAAAGGTAATGTTATCCGAAAGAAAATTCCATGAGGATTCCAAATCTGCAATCCGTTTTGCGATACGACGGATACTTTTTGAGAAAATTATATTTTTGTGCAGCCTTCAAAAACTTAAAAATTCTTAAAAAAAAATTCAATGCGTGGATCGTAATTTCTCTTATATCGCGCCAAGATGCTCCAATCGACAAAAGGTAATGCCATCCAAAAGAAAATTCCATGGGGATTCTAAATCTGCAATCAGTTTTGCGATGCGACGGATACTTTTTGAGAAAATGATATTTTTGTGCAGCCTTCAAAAACTTAAAAATTCTTAAAAAAAAATTCAATGCGTGGATCGTAATTTCTCTTATATCGCGCCAAGATGTTCCAATCGACAAAAGGTAATGTTATCCGAAAGAAAATTCCATGAGGATTCCAAATCTGCAATCCGTTTTGCGATGCGATGGATGCTTTTTGAGAAAATGATATTTTTGTGCAGCCTTCAAAAACTTAAAATTTAAAAAAAAAAATCTATTCGTGGATCGTAATTTTTCTTATATGGCGCCAAGATGCTCCAATCGACAAAAGGTAATGCCATCCAAAAGAAAATTCTATGGGGATTCTAAATCTGCAATCGGTTTTGCGATGCGACGGATACTTTTTGAGAAAATGATATTTTTGTGCAGTCTTCAAAAACTCAAAATTTCTCAAAAAAAAATTTCAGTGCGTGGATCGTAATTTTTCTTTTATCTCGCCAAGATGCTCCAATCAACAAAAGCTAATGGTATCCAAAGAAAATTCCATGAGGATTCCAAATCTGCAATCCGTTTTGCGATACGACGGATACTTTTTGAGAAAATGATATTTTTGTGCAGCCTTCAAAAACTTAAAATTTAAAAAAAAAAAAATTCTATTCGTGGATCGTAATTTTTCTTATATCGCGCCAAGATGCTCCAATCGACAAAAGGTAATGCCATCCAAAAGAAAATTCTATGGGGATTCTAAATCTGCAATCGGTTTTGCGATGCGACGGATACTTTTTGAGAAAATGATATTTTTGTGCAGCCTTCAAAAACTCAAAATTTCTCAAAAAAAAATTTCAGTGCGTGGATCGTAATTTTTCTTTTATCTCGCCAAGATGCTCCAATCGACAAAAGCTAATGTTATCCAAAAGAAAATTCCATGAGGATTCCAAATCTGCAATCAGTTTTGCGATGCGACGGATACTTTTTGAGAAAATGATATTTTTGTGCAGCCTTCAAAAAATTAAAATTTCTTTAAAAAAAATTCAATGCGTGGATCGTAATTTTTCTTATATCGCGCCGAGATGATCCAATCGACAAAAGGTAATATTATCCGAAAGAAAATTCCATGAGGATTCTAAATCTGCAATCCGTTTTGCGATGCGGTGGATACTTTTTGAGAAAATGATTTTTTTGTGCAGCTTTCAAAAACTTAAAATTTCTTTAAAAAAAATTCAATGCGTGGATCGTAATTTTTCTTATATCGCGCCAAGATGATCCAATCGACAAAAGGTAATGTTATCCGAAAGAAAATTCCATGAGGACTCCAAATCTGCAATCGGTTTTGCGATGCGACAGATACTTTTTGAGAAAATGATATTTTTGTGCAGCCTTAAAAAAATTAAAATTTCTTTAAAAAAAATTTCAATGCGTGGATCGTAATTTTTCTTTTATCTCGCCAAGATGCTTCAATCGCTCCAATCGACAAAAGGTAATGTTATCCGAAAGAAAATTCCATGGGGATTCTAAATCTGCAATCAGTTTTGCGATGCGACGGATACTTTTTGAGAAAATGATATTTTTGTGCAGCCTTCAAAAACTTAAAAATTCTTAAAAAAAAATTCAATGCGTGGATCGTAATTTCTCTTATATCGCGCCATGATGTTCCAATCGACAAAAGGTAATGTTATCCGAAAGAAAATTCCATGAGGATTCCAAATCTGCAATCCGTTTTGCGATGCGATGGATGCTTTTTGAGAAAATGATATTTTTGTGCAGCCTTCAAAAACTTAAAATTTAAAAAAAAAAATCTGTTCGTGGATCGTAATTTTTCTTATATGGCGCCAAGATGCTCCAATCGACAAAAGGTAATGCCATCCAAAAGAAAATTCTATGGGGATTCTAAATCTGCAATCGGTTTTGCGATGCGACGGATACTTTTTGAGAAAATGATATTTTTGTGCAGTCTTCAAAAACTCAAAATTTCTCAAAAAAAAATTTCAGTGCGTGGATCGTAATTTTTCTTTTATCTCGCCAAGATGCTCCAATCAACAAAAGCTAATGGTATCCAAAGAAAATTCCATGAGGATTCCAAATCTGCAATCCGTTTTGCGATACGACGGATACTTTTTGAGAAAATGATATTTTTGTGCAGCCTTCAAAAACTTAAAATTTAAAAAAAAAAAAATTCTATTCGTGGATCGTAATTTTTCTTATATCGCGCCAAGATGCTCCAATCGACAAAAGCTAATGTTATCCGAAAGAAAATTCCATGAGGATTCCAAATCTGCAATCGGTTTTGCGATGCGACGGATACTTTTTGAGAAAATGATATTTTTGTGCAGCCTTCAAAAACTCAAAATTTCTCAAAAAAAAATTTCAGTGCGTGGATCGTAATTTTTCTTTTATCTCGCCAAGATGCTCCAATCGACAAAAGCTAATGTTATCCAAAAGAAAATTCCATGAGGATTCCAAATCTGCAATCAGTTTTGCGATGCGACGGATACTTTTTGAGAAAATGATATTTTTGTGCAGCCTTCAAAAAATTAAAATTTCTTTAAAAAAAATTCAATGCGTGGATCGTAATTTTTCTTATATCGCGCCGAGATGATCCAATCGACAAAAGGTAATATTATCCGAAAGAAAATTCCATGAGGATTCTAAATCTGCAATCCGTTTTGCGATGCGGTGGATACTTTTTGAGAAAATGATTTTTTTGTGCAGCTTTCAAAAACTTAAAATTTCTTTAAAAAAAATTCAATGCGTGGATCGTAATTTTTCTTATATCGCGCCAAGATGATCCAATCGACAAAAGGTAATGTTATCCGAAAGAAAATTCCATGAGGACTCCAAATCTGCAATCGGTTTTGCGATGCGACAGATACTTTTTGAGAAAATGATATTTTTGTGCAGCCTTAAAAAAATTAAAATTTCTTTAAAAAAAATTTCAATGCGTGGATCGTAATTTTTCTTTTATCTCGCCAAGATGCTTCAATCGCTCCAATCGACAAAAGGTAATGTTATCCGAAAGAAAATTCCATGGGGATTCTAAATCTGCAATCAGTTTTGCGATGCGACGGATACTTTTTGAGAAAATGATATTTTTGTGCAGCCTTCAAAAACTTAAAAATTCTTAAAAAAAAATTCAATGCGTGGATCGTAATTTCTCTTATATCGCGCCATGATGTTCCAATCGACAAAAGGTAATGTTATCCGAAAGAAAATTCCATGAGGATTCCAAATCTGCAATCGGTTTTGCGATGCGACGGATACTTTTTGAGAAAATGATATTTTTGTGCAGCCTTCAAAAACTTTAAATTTCTTTAAAAAAAATTTCAACGCGTATATCGTAATTTTTCTTTTATCTCGCCAAGATGCTCCAATCGACAAAAGGCAACGCCATCCAAAAGAAAATTCTATGGGGATTCTAAATCTGCAATCAGTTTTGCGATGCGACGGATACTTTTTGAGAAAATGATATTTTTGTGCAGCCTTCAAAAACTTTAAATTTCTTTAAAAAAAATTTCAACGCGTGAATCGTAATTTTTCTTTTATCTCGCAAAGATGCTCCAATCGACAAAAGGTAATGCCATCCAAAATAAAATTCCATGGGGATTCTAAATCTGCAATCAGTTTTGCGATACAACGGATGCTTTTTGAGAAAATGATATTTTTGTGCAGCCTTCAAAAACTTTAAATTTAAAAAAAAAAATCTATTCGTGGATCGTAATTTTTCTTATATGGCGCCAAGATGCTCCAATCGACAAAAGGTAATGCCATCCAAAAGAAAATTCTATGGGGATTCTAAATCTGCAATCGGTTTTGCGATGCGACGGATACTTTTTGAGAAAATGATATTTTTGTGCAGTCTTCAAAAACTCAAAATTTCTCAAAAAAAATTTCAGTGCGTGGATCGTAATTTTTCTTTTATCTCGCCAAGATGCTCCAATCAACAAAAGCTAATGGTATCCAAAGAAAATTCCATGAGGATTCCAAATCTGCAATCCGTTTTGCGATACGACGGATACTTTTTGAGAAAATGATATTTTTGTGCAGCCTTCAAAAACTTAAAATTTAAAAAAAAAAAATTCAATTCGTGGATCGTAATTTTTCTTATATCGCGCCAAGATGCTCCAATCGACAAAAGGTAATGCCATCCAAAAGAAAATTCTATGGGGATTCTAAATCTGCAATCGGTTTTGCGATGCGACGGATACTTTTTGAGAAAATGATATTTTTGTGCAGCCTTCAAAAACTCAAAATTTCTCAAAAAAAAATTTCAGTGCGTGGATCGTAATTTTTCTTTTATCTCGCCAAGATGCTCCAATCGACAAAAGCTAATGTTATCCAAAAGAAAATTCCATGAGGATTCCAAATCTGCAATCAGTTTTGCGATGCGACGGATACTTTTTGAGAAAATGATATTTTTGTGCAGCCTTCAAAAAATTAAAATTTCTTTAAAAAAAATTCAATGCGTGGATCGTAATTTTTCTTATATTTTGAGAAAATGATTTTTTTGTGCAGCTTTCAAAAACTTAAAATTTCTTTAAAAAAAATTCAATGCGTGGATCGTAATTTTTCTTATATCGCGCCAAGATGATCCAATCGACAAAAGGTAATGTTATCCGAAAGAAAATTCCATGAGGACTCCAAATCTGCAATCGGTTTTGCGATGCGACAGATACTTTTTGAGAAAATGATATTTTTGTGCAGCCTTAAAAAAATTAAAATTTCTTTAAAAAAAATTTCAATGCGTGGATCGTAATTTTTCTTTTATCTCGCCAAGATGCTTCAATCGCTCCAATCGACAAAAGGTAATGTTATCCGAAAGAAAATTCCATGGGGATTCTAAATCTGCAATCAGTTTTGCGATGCGACGGATACTTTTTGAGAAAATGATATTTTTGTGCAGCCTTCAAAAACTTAAAAATTCTTAAAAAAAAATTCAATGCGTGGATCGTAATTTCTCTTATATCGCGCCATGATGTTCCAATCGACAAAAGGTAATGTTATCCGAAAGAAAATTCCATGAGGATTCCAAATCTGCAATCGGTTTTGCGATGCGACGGATACTTTTTGAGAAAATGATATTTTTGTGCAGCCTTCAAAAACTTTAAATTTCTTTAAAAAAAATTTCAACGCGTATATCGTAATTTTTCTTTTATCTCGCCAAGATGCTCCAATCGACAAAAGGCAACGCCATCCAAAAGAAAATTCTATGGGGATTCTAAATCTGCAATCAGTTTTGCGATGCGACGGATACTTTTTGAGAAAATGATATTTTTGTGCAGCCTTCAAAAACTTTAAATTTCTTTAAAAAAAATTTCAACGCGTGAATCGTAATTTTTCTTTTATCTCGCAAAGATGCTCCAATCGACAAAAGGTAATGCCATCCAAAATAAAATTCCATGGGGATTCTAAATCTGCAATCAGTTTTGCGATACAACGGATGCTTTTTGAGAAAATGATATTTTTGTGCAGCCTTCAAAAACTTTAAATTTCTTTAAAAAAAATTTCAACGCGTGAATCGTAATTTTTCTTTTATCTCGCCAAGATGCTCCAATCGACAAAAGGCAATGCCATCCAAAAGAAAATTCCATGGGGATTCTAAATCTGCAATCCGTTTTGCGATGCGACGGATACTTTTTGAGAAAATGATATTTTTGTGCAGCCTTCAAAAACTTAAAATTTAAAAAAAAAAATTCTATTCGTGGATCGTAATTTTTCTTATATCGCGCCAAGGTGCTCCAATCGACGAAAGGTAATATTTTCCAAAAGAAAATTCCATGGGGATTCTAAATCTGCAATCAGTTTTGCGATGCGACGGATACTTTTTGAGAAAATGATATTTTTGTGCAGCCTTCAAAAACTTAAAAATTCTTAAAAAAAAATTCAATGCGTGGATCGTAATTTTTCTTTTTTCTCGCCAAGATGCTCCAATCGACAAAAGGTAATGTTATCCAAAAAAAATTCCATGGGGATTCTAAATCTGCAATCAGTTTTGCGATGCGACGGATACTTTTTGAGAAAATGATTTTTTTGTGCAGCCTTCAAAAACTAAAAATTCTGTAAAAAAATCAATGCGTGGATCGTAATTTTTCTTATATCGCGCCAAGATGCTCCAATCGACAAAAGGTAATGTTATCCGAAAGAAAATTCATGAGGATTCCAAATCAATTCATTTTGCTATGCGACGGATACTTTTTGAGAAAATGATATTTTTGTGCAGCCTTCACAAACTTAAAATTTAAAAAAAAAAAATTCTATTCGTGGATCGTAATTTTTCTTATATCGCGCCAAAATGCTCCAATCGACAAAAGGTAATGCCATCCAAAAGAAAATTCCATGGGGATTCTAAATCTGCAATCAGTTTTGCGATGCGATGGATACTTTTTGAGAAAATGATATTTTTGTGCAGCCATCAAAAAATTAAAATTTCATAAAAAAAAATTCAATGCGTGGAAAATTCCATGGGGATTCTAAATCTGCAATCAGTTTTGCGATACAGCGGATACTTTTTGAGAAAATGATATTTTTGTGCAGCCTTCAAAAACTCAAAATTTCTCAAAAAAAAATTTCAGTGCGTGGATCGTAATTTTTCTTTTTTCTCGCCAAGATGCTCCGTAATTTCTCTTATATCGCGCCAAGATGTTCCAATCGACAAAAGGTAATGTTATCCGAAAGAAAATTCCATGAGGATTCCAAATCTGCAATCTGCTTTGCGATGCGACAGATACTTTTTGAGAAAATGATATTTTTGTGCAGCCTTCAAAAAATTAAAATTTCTTTAAAAAAAATTTCAATGCGTGGATCGTAATTTTTCTTTTATCTCGCCAAGATGCTCCAATCGACAGAAGCTAATGTTATCCAAAAGAAAATTCCATGAGGATTCCAAATCTGCAATCCGTTTTGCGATGCGACGGATACTTTTTAAGAAAATGATATTTTTGTGCAGCCTTCACAAACTTAAAATTTAAAAAAAAAAAATTCTATTCGTGGATCGTAATTTTTCTTATATCGCGCCAAGATGCTCCAATCGACAAAAGGTAATGTTATCCGAAAGAAAATTTCATGAGGATTCCAAATCAATCCATTTTGCGATGCGACGGATACTTTTTGAGAAAATGATATTTTTGTGCAGCCTTCAAAACTTAAAATTTAAAAAAAAAATTTTATTCGTGGATCGTAATTTTTCTTATATCGCGCCAAGGTGCTCCAATCGACAAAAGGTAATATTTTCCAAAAGAAAATTCCATGGGGATTCTAAATCTGCAATCAGTTTTGGGATGCGACGGATACTTTTTGAGGAAATGATATTTTTTTGCAGCCTTCAAAAACTTAAAATTTCTTTAAAAGAAATTTCAATGCGTGGATCGTAATTTTTCTTTTTTCTCGCCAAGATGCTCCAATCGACAAAAGGTAATGTTATCCAAAAAAAAATTCCATGGGGATTCTAAATCTGCAATCAGTTTTGCGATACAGCGGATACTTTTTGAGAAAATGATATTTTTGTGCAGCCTTCAAAAACTCAAAATTTCTCAAAAAAAAATTTCAGTGCGTGGATCGTAATTTTTCTTTTTTCTCGCCAAGATGCTCCAATCGACAAAAGCTTATGTTATCCGAAAGAAAATTCCATGTGGATTCTAAATCTGCAATCGGTTTTGCGATGCGATGGATACTTTTTGAGAAAATGATATTTTTATGCAGCCTTCAAAAACTTTAAATTTCTTTAAAAAAAATTTCAATGCGTGGATCGTAATTTTTCTTTTATCTCGCCAAGATGCTCCAATCGACAAAAGGTAATGTTATCCGAAAGAAAATTTCATGAGGATTCCAAATCAATTCATTTTGCTATGCGACGGATACTTTTTGAGAAAATGATATTTTTGTGCAGCCTTCACAAACTTAAAATTTAAAAAAAAAAAATTCTATTCGTGGATCGTAATTTTTCTTATATCGCGCCAAAATGCTCCAATCGACAAAAGGTAATGCCATCCAAAAGAAAATTCCATGGGGATTCTAAATCTGCAATCAGTTTTGCGATGCGATGGATACTTTTTGAGAAAATGATATTTTTGTGCAGCCATCAAAAAATTAAAATTTCATAAAAAAAAATTCAATGCGTGGAAAATTCCATGGGGATTCTAAATCTGCAATCAGTTTTGCGATACAGCGGATACTTTTTGAGAAAATGATATTTTTGTGCAGCCTTCAAAAACTCAAAATTTCTCAAAAAAAAATTTCAGTGCGTGGATCGTAATTTTTCTTTTTTCTCGCCAAGATGCTCCAATCGACAAAAGCTTATGTTATCCGAAAGAAAATTCCATGTGGATTCTAAATCTGCAATCGGTTTTGCGATGCGATGGATACTTTTTGAGAAAATGATATTTTTATGCAGCCTTCAAAAACTTTAAATTTCTTTAAAAAAAATTTCAATGCGTGGATCGTAATTTTTCTTTTATCTCGCCATGATGCTCCAATCGACAAAAGGTAATGTTATCCAAAAGAAAATTCCATGGGAATTCTAAATCTGCAATCCGTTTTGCGATGCGACGGATACTTTTTGAGAAAATGATATTTTTGTGCAGCCTTCAAAAACTTAAAAATTCTTAAAAAAAAATTCAATGCGTGGATCGTAATTTCTCTTATATCGCGCCAAGATGTTCCAATCGACAAAAGGTAATGTCATCCGAAAGAAAATTCCATGAGGATTCCAAATCTGCAATCTGCTTTGCGATGCGACAGATACTTTTTGAGAAAATGATATTTTTGTGCAGCCTTCAAAAAATTAAAATTTCTTTAAAAAAAATTTCAATGCGTGGATCGTAATTTTTCTTTTATCTCGCCAAGATGCTCCAATCGACAAAAGGTAATGTTATCCGAAAGAAAATTTCATGAGGATTCCAAATCAATTCATTTTGCTATGCGACGGATACTTTTTGAGAAAATGATATTTTTGTGCAGCCTTCACAAACTTAAAATTTAAAAAAAAAAAATTCTATTCGTGGATCGTAATTTTTCTTATATCGCGCCAAAATGCTCCAATCGACAAAAGGTAATGCCATCCAAAAGAAAATTCCATGGGGATTCTAAATCTGCAATCAGTTTTGCGATGCGATGGATACTTTTTGAGAAAATGATATTTTTGTGCAGCCATCAAAAAATTAAAATTTCATAAAAAAAAATTCAATGCGTGGAAAATTCCATGGGGATTCTAAATCTGCAATCAGTTTTGCGATACAGCGGATACTTTTTGAGAAAATGATATTTTTGTGCAGCCTTCAAAAACTCAAAATTTCTCAAAAAAAAATTTCAGTGCGTGGATCGTAATTTTTCTTTTTTCTCGCCAAGATGCTCCAATCGACAAAAGCTTATGTTATCCGAAAGAAAATTCCATGTGGATTCTAAATCTGCAATCGGTTTTGCGATGCGACGGATACTTTTTGAGAAAATGATTTTTTTGTGCAGCCTTCAAAAACTAAAAATTCTGTAAAAAAATCAATGCGTGGATCGTAATTTTTCTTATATCGCGCCAAGATGCTCCAATCGACAAAAGGTAATGTTATCCGAAAGAAAATTTCATGAGGATTCCAAATCAATTCATTTTGCTATGCGACGGATACTTTTTGAGAAAATGATATTTTTGTGCAGCCTTCACAAACTTAAAATTTAAAAAAAAAAAATTCTATTCGTGGATCGTAATTTTTCTTATATCGCGCCAAAATGCTCCAATCGACAAAAGGTAATGCCATCCAAAAGAAAATTCCATGGGGATTCTAAATCTGCAATCAGTTTTGCGATGCGATGGATACTTTTTGAGAAAATGATATTTTTGTGCAGCCATCAAAAAATTAAAATTTCATAAAAAAAAATTCAATGCGTGGAAAATTCCATGGGGATTCTAAATCTGCAATCAGTTTTGCGATACAGCGGATACTTTTTGAGAAAATGATATTTTTGTGCAGCCTTCAAAAACTCAAAATTTCTCAAAAAAAAATTTCAGTGCGTGGATCGTAATTTTTCTTTTTTCTCGCCAAGATGCTCCAATCGACAAAAGCTTATGTTATCCGAAAGAAAATTCCATGTGGATTCTAAATCTGCAATCGGTTTTGCGATGCGATGGATACTTTTTGAGAAAATGATATTTTTATGCAGCCTTCAAAAACTTTAAATTTCTTTAAAAAAAATTTCAATGCGTGGATCGTAATTTTTCTTTTATCTCGCCATGATGCTCCAATCGACAAAAGGTAATGTTATCCAAAAGAAAATTCCATGGGAATTCTAAATCTGCAATCCGTTTTGCGATGCGACGGATACTTTTTGAGAAAATGATATTTTTGTGCAGCCTTCAAAAACTTAAAAATTCTTAAAAAAAAATTCAATGCGTGGATCGTAATTTCTCTTATATCGCGCCAAGATGTTCCAATCGACAAAAGGTAATGTCATCCGAAAGAAAATTCCATGAGGATTCCAAATCTGCAATCTGCTTTGCGATGCGACAGATACTTTTTGAGAAAATGATATTTTTGTGCAGCCTTCAAAAAATTAAAATTTCTTTAAAAAAAATTTCAATGCGTGGATCGTAATTTTTCTTTTATCTCGCCAAGATGCTCCAATCGACAAAAGGTAATGTTATCCGAAAGAAAATTTCATGAGGATTCCAAATCAATCCATTTTGCGATGCGACGGATACTTTTTGAGAAAATGATATTTTTGTGCAGCCTTCAAAAACTTAAAATTTAAAAAAAAAAATTTTATTCGTGGATCGTAATTTTTCTTATATCGCGCCAAGGTGCTCCAATCGACAAAAGGTAATATTTTCCAAAAGAAAATTCCATGGGGATTCTAAATCTGCAATCAGTTTTGGGATGCGACCGATACTTTTTGAGGAAATGATATTTTTGTGCAGCCTTCAAAAACTTAAAATTTCTTTAAAAGAAATTTCAATGCGTGGATCGTAATTTTTCTTTTATCTCGCCAAGATGCTCCAATCGACAAAAAGGTAATGTTATTTAAAAGAAAATTCCATGGGAATTCTAAATCTGCAATCAGTTTTGCAATGCGATGGATACTTTTTGAGAAAATGATATTTTTGTGCAGCCTTCAAAAACTTAAAATTTAAAAAAAAAATTCTATTCGTGGATCGTAATTTTTCTTTTATCTCGCCAAGATGCTCCAATCGACAAAAGGTAATGTTATCCAAAAGAAAATTCCATGGGAATTCTAAATCTGCAATCAGTTTTGCAATGCGATGGATACTTTTTGAGAAAATGATATTTTTGTGCAGCCTTCAAAAACTTAAAATTTAAAAAAAAAATTCTATTCGTGGATCGTAATTTTTCTTCATCGCGCCAAGGTGCTCCAATCGACAAAAGGTAATATTTTCCAAAAGAAAATTGCATGGGGATTCTAAATCTGCAATCAGTTTTGCGATGCGACGGATACTTTTTGAGAAAATGATTTTTTTGTGCAGCCTTCAAAAACTAAAAATTCTGTAAAAAAATCAATGCGTGGATCGTAATTTTTCTTATATCGCGCCAAGATGCTCCAATCGACAAAAGGTAATGTTATCCGAAAGAAAATTTCATGAGGATTCCAAATCAATCCATTTTGCTATGCGACGGATACTTTTTGAGAAAATGATATTTTTGTGCAGCCTTAAAAAACTTAAAATTTCTTTAAAAGAAATTTCAATGCGTGGATCGTAATTTTTCTTTTATCTCGCCAAGATGCTCCAATCGACAAAAGGTAATGTTATCCAAAAGAAAATTCCATGGGAATTCTAAATCTGCAGTCAGTTTTGCAATGCGACGGATACTTTTTGAGAAAATTATATTTTTGTGCAGCCTTCAAAAACTTAAAATTTCTTTAAAAAAAATTTCAATGCGTGGATCGTAATTTTTCTTTTATCTCGCCAAGATGCTCCAATCGACAGAAGCTAATGTTATCCGAAAGAAAATTCCACGAGGATTCCAAATCTGCAATCCGTTTTGCGATGCCACGGATACTTTTTGAGAAAATGATATTTTTGTGCAGCCTTCACAAACTTAAAATTAAAAAAAAAAAATTCTATTCGTGGATCGTAATTTTTCTTATATCGCGCCAAGATGCTCCAATCGACAAAAGGTAATGTTATCCGAAAGAAAATTTCATGAGGATTCCAAATCAATCCATTTTGCGATGCGACGGATACTTTTTGAGAAAATGATATTTTTGTGCAGCCTTCAAAAACTTAAAATTTCTTTAAGAGAAATTTCAATGCGTGGATCGTAATTTTTCTTTTATCTCGCCAAGATGCTCCAATCGACAAAAGGTAATGTTATCCAAAAGAAAATTCCATGGGAATTCTAAATCTGCAATCAGTTTTGCAATGCGACGGATACTTTTTGAGAAAATTATATTTTTGTGCAGCCTTCAAAAACTTAAGATTTCTTTAAAAAAAATTTCAATGCGTGGATCGTAATTTTTCTTTTATCTCGCCAAGATGCTCCAATCGACAGAAGCTAATGTTGTCCAAAAGAAAATTCCATAAGGATTCCAAATCTGCAATTAGTTTTGCGATGCGACTGATACTTTTTGAGAAAATGATATTTTTGTGCAGCCTTCAAAAACTTAAAATTTAAAAAAAAAATTTTATTCGTGGATCGTAATTTTTCTTATATCGCGCCAAGGTGCTCCAATCGACGAAAGGTAATATTTTCCAAAAGAAAATTCCATGGGGATTCTAAATCTGCAATCAGTTTTGGGATGCAACAGATACTTTTTGAGAAAATGATATTTTTGTGCAGCCTTCAAAAACTTAAAATTTCTTTAAAAGAAATTTCAATGCGTGGATCGTAATTTTTCTTTTATCTCGCCAAGATGCTCCAATCGACAAAAGGTAATGTTATCCGAAAGAAAATTCCATGAGGATTCCAAATCTGCAATCCGTTTTGCGATACAACGGATACTTTTTGAGAAAATGATATTTTTGTGCAGCCTTCAAAAACTCAAAATTTCTCAAAAAAAAATTTCAGTGCGTGGATCGTAATTTTTCTTTTATCTCGCCAAGATGCTCCAATCGACAAAAGCTAATGTTATCCGAAAGAAAATTCCATGAGGATTCCAAATCTGCAATCCGTTTTGCGATACGACGGATACTTTTTGAGAAAATGATATTTTTGTGCAGCCTTCAAAAACTTAAAATTTCTTTAAAAGAAATTTCAATGCGTGGATCGTAATTTTTCTTTTATCTCGCCAAGATGCTCCAATCGACAAAAGGTAATGTTATCCAAAAGAAAATTCCATGGGAATTCTAAATCTGCAATCCGTTTTGCGATGCGACGGATACTTTTTGAGAAAATGATATTTTTGTGCAGCCTTCAAAAACTTAAAATTTAAAAAAAAAAAATTCTATTCGTGGATCGTAATTTTTCTTATATCGCGCCAAGATGCTCCAATCGACAAAAGGTAATGTTATCCGAAAGAAAATTCCATGAGGATTCTAAATCTGCAATCCGTTTTGCGATGCGACGGATACTTTTTGAGAAAATGATATTTTTGTGCAGCCTTCAAAAACTTAAAATTTAAAAAAAAAATTCTATTCGTGGATCGTAATTTCTCTTATATCGCGCCAAGATGTTCCAATCGAAAAAAGGCAACGCCATCCAAAAGAAAATTCCATGGGGATTCTAAATCTGCAATCAGTTTTGCAATGCGACGGATACTTTTTGAGAAAATTATATTTTTGTGCAGCCTTCAAAAACTTAAAATTTAAAAAAAAAAAATTCAATGCGTGGATCGTAATTTTTCTTTTATCTCGCCAAGATGCTCCAATCGACAAAAGGTAATGTTATCCGAAAGAAAATTTCATGAGGATTCCAAATCAATCCATTTTGCTATGCGACGGATACTTTTTGAGAAAATGATATTTTTGTGCAGCCTTCAAAAACTCAAAATTTCTCAAAAAAAAATTTCAGTGCGTGGATCGTAATTTTTCTTTTATCTCGCCAAGATGCTCCAATCGACAAAAGCTAATGTTATCCGAAAGAAAATTCCATGGGAATTCTAAATCTGCAATCCGTTTTGCGATGCGACGGATACTTTTTGAGAAAATGATATTTTTGTGCAGCCTTCAAAAACTTAAAATTTAAAAAAAAAAAAATTCTATTCGTGGATCGTAATTTTTCTTATATCGCGCCAAGATGCTCCAATCGACAAAAGGTAATGTTATCCGAAAGAAAATTCCATGGGAATTCTAAATCTGCAATCAGTTTTGCAATGCGATGGATACTTTTTGAGAAAATGATATTTTTGTGCAGCCTTCAAAAACTTAAAATTTAAAAAAAAAATTCTATTCGTGGATCGTAATTTTTCTTCATCGCGCCAAGGTGCTCCAATCGACAAAAGGTAATATTTTCCAAAAGAAAATTGCATGGGGATTCTAAATCTGCAATCAGTTTTGCGATGCGACGGATACTTTTTGAGAAAATGATTTTTTTGTGCAGCCTTCAAAAACTAAAAATTCTGTAAAAAAATCAATGCGTGGATCGTAATTTTTCTTATATCGCGCCAAGATGCTCCAATCGACAAAAGGTAATGTTATCCGAAAGAAAATTTCATGAGGATTCCAAATCAATCCATTTTGCTATGCGACGGATACTTTTTGAGAAAATTATATTTTTGTGCAGCCTTCAAAAACTTAAAATTTCTTTAAAAAAAATTTCAATGCGTGGATCGTAATTTTTCTTTTATCTCGCCAAGATGCTCCAATCGACAGAAGCTAATGTTATCCGAAAGAAAATTCCACGAGGATTCCAAATCTGCAATCCGTTTTGCGATGCCACGGATACTTTTTGAGAAAATGATATTTTTGTGCAGCCTTCACAAACTTAAAATTAAAAAAAAAAAATTCTATTCGTGGATCGTAATTTTTCTTATATCGCGCCAAGATGCTCCAATCGACAAAAGGTAATGTTATCCGAAAGAAAATTTCATGAGGATTCCAAATCAATCCATTTTGCGATGCGACGGATACTTTTTGAGAAAATGATATTTTTGTGCAGCCTTCAAAAACTTAAAATTTCTTTAAGAGAAATTTCAATGCGTGGATCGTAATTTTTCTTTTATCTCGCCAAGATGCTCCAATCGACAAAAGGTAATGTTATCCAAAAGAAAATTCCATGGGAATTCTAAATCTGCAATCAGTTTTGCAATGCGACGGATACTTTTTGAGAAAATTATATTTTTGTGCAGCCTTCAAAAACTTAAGATTTCTTTAAAAAAAATTTCAATGCGTGGATCGTAATTTTTCTTTTATCTCGCCAAGATGCTCCAATCGACAGAAGCTAATGTTGTCCAAAAGAAAATTCCATAAGGATTCCAAATCTGCAATTAGTTTTGCGATGCGACTGATACTTTTTGAGAAAATGATATTTTTGTGCAGCCTTCAAAAACTTAAAATTTAAAAAAAAAATTTTATTCGTGGATCGTAATTTTTCTTATATCGCGCCAAGGTGCTCCAATCGACGAAAGGTAATATTTTCCAAAAGAAAATTCCATGGGGATTCTAAATCTGCAATCAGTTTTGGGATGCAACAGATACTTTTTGAGAAAATGATATTTTTGTGCAGCCTTCAAAAACTTAAAATTTCTTTAAAAGAAATTTCAATGCGTGGATCGTAATTTTTCTTTTATCTCGCCAAGATGCTCCAATCGACAAAAGGTAATGTTATCCGAAAGAAAATTCCATGAGGATTCCAAATCTGCAATCCGTTTTGCGATACAACGGATACTTTTTGAGAAAATGATATTTTTGTGCAGCCTTCAAAAACTCAAAATTTCTCAAAAAAAAATTTCAGTGCGTGGATCGTAATTTTTCTTTTATCTCGCCAAGATGCTCCAATCGACAAAAGCTAATGTTATCCGAAAGAAAATTCCATGAGGATTCCAAATCTGCAATCCGTTTTGCGATACGACGGATACTTTTTGAGAAAATGATATTTTTGTGCAGCCTTCAAAAACTTAAAATTTCTTTAAAAGAAATTTCAATGCGTGGATCGTAATTTTTCTTTTATCTCGCCAAGATGCTCCAATCGACAAAAGGTAATGTTATCCAAAAGAAAATTCCATGGGAATTCTAAATCTGCAATCCGTTTTGCGATGCGACGGATACTTTTTGAGAAAATGATATTTTTGTGCAGCCTTCAAAAACTTAAAATTTAAAAAAAAAAAATTCTATTCGTGGATCGTAATTTTTCTTATATCGCGCCAAGATGCTCCAATCGACAAAAGGTAATGTTATCCGAAAGAAAATTCCATGAGGATTCTAAATCTGCAATCCGTTTTGCGATGCGACGGATACTTTTTGAGAAAATGATATTTTTGTGCAGCCTTCAAAAACTTAAAATTTAAAAAAAAAAAATTCAATGCGTGGATCGTAATTTTTCTTTTATCTCGCCAAGATGCTCCAATCGACAAAAGGTAATGTTATCCGAAAGAAAATTTCATGAGGATTCCAAATCAATCCATTTTGCTATGCGACGGATACTTTTTGAGAAAATGATATTTTTGTGCAGCCTTCAAAAACTCAAAATTTCTCAAAAAAAAATTTCAGTGCGTGGATCGTAATTTTTCTTTTATCTCGCCAAGATGCTCCAATCGACAAAAGCTAATGTTATCCGAAAGAAAATTCCATGGGAATTCTAAATCTGCAATCCGTTTTGCGATGCGACGGATACTTTTTGAGAAAATGATATTTTTGTGCAGCCTTCAAAAACTTAAAATTTAAAAAAAAAAAAATTCTATTCGTGGATCGTAATTTTTCTTATATCGCGCCAAGATGCTCCAATCGACAAAAGGTAATGTTATCCGAAAGAAAATTCCATGAGGATTCCAAATCTGCAATCCGTTTTGCGATGCAACGGATACTTTTTGAGAAAATGATATTTTTGTGCAGCCTTCAAAAACTTAAAATTTAAAAAAAAAATTCTATTCGTGGATCTTAATTTTTCTTATATCGCGCCAAGGTGCTCCAATCGACGAAAGGTAATATTTTCCAAAAGAAAATTCCATGGGGATTCTAAATCTGCAATCAGTTTTGGGATGCGACGGATACTTTGAGGAAATGATATTTTTGTGCAGCCTTCAAAAACTTAAAATTTCTTTAAAAGAAATTTCAATGCGTGGATCGTAATTTTTCTTTTATCTCGCCAAGATGCTCCAATCGACAAAAGGTAACGTTATCCGAAAGAAAATTTCATGAGGATTCCAAATCAATTCATTTTGCTATGCGACGGATACTTTTTGAGAAAATGATATTTTTGTGCAGCCTTCACAAACTTAAAATTTAAAAAAAAAAATTCTATTCGTGGATCGTAATTTTTCTTATATCGCGCCAAGGTGCTCCAATCGACGAAAGGTAATATTTTCCAAAAGAAAATTCCATGGGGATTCTAAATCTGCAATCAGTTTTGGGATGCGACGGATACTTTTTGAGGAAATGATATTTTTGTGCAGCCTTCAAAAACTTAAAATTTCTTTAAAAGAAATTTCAATGCGTGGATCGTAATTTTTCTTTTATCTCGCCAAGATGCTCCAATCGACAAAAGGTAATGTTATCCAAAAGAAAATTCCATGGGAATTCTAAATCTGCAATCAGTTTTGCGATGCGACGGATACTTTTTGAGAAAATGATTTTTTTGTGCAGCCTTCAAAAACTAAAAATTCTGTAAAAAAATCAATGCGTGGATCGTAATTTTTCTTATATCGCGCCAAGATGCTCCAATCGACAAAAGGTAATGTTATCCGAAAGAAAATTTCATGAGGATTCCAAATCAATCCATTTTGCGATGCGACGGATACTTTTTGAGAAAATGATATTTTTGTGCAGCCTTCAAAAACTTAAAATTTCTTTAAGAGAAATTTCAATGCGTGGATCGTAATTTTTCTTTTATCTCGCCAAGATGCTCCAATCGACAAAAGGTAATGTTATCCAAAAGAAAATTCCATGGGAATTCTAAATCTGCAATCAGTTTTGCGATGCGACGGATACTTTTTGAGAAAATGATTTTTTTGTGCAGCCTTCAAAAACTAAAAATTCTGTAAAAAAATCAATGCGTGGATCGTAATTTTTCTTATATCGCGCCAAGATGCTCCAATCGACAAAAGGTAATGTTATCCGAAAGGAAATTCCATAAGGATTCCAAATCTGCAATTAGTTTTGCGATGCGACTGATACTTTTTGAGAAAATGATATTTTTGTGCAGCCTTCAAAAACTTAAAATTTAAAAAAAAAATTTTATTCGTGGATCGTAATTTTTCTTATATCGCGCCAAGGTGCTCCAATCGACGAAAGGTAATATTTTCCAAAAGAAAATTCCATGGGGATTCTAAATCTGCAATCAGTTTTGGGATGCAACAGATAGTTTTTGAGAAAATAATATTTTTGTGCAGCCTTCAAAAACTTAAAATTTCTTTAAAAGAAATTTCAATGCGTGGATCGTAATTATTCTTTTATCTCGCCAAGATGCTCCAATCGACAAAAGGTAATGTTATCCGAAAGAAAATTCCATGAGGATTCCAAATCTGCAATCCGTTTTGCGATACAACGGATACTTTTTGAGAAAATGATATTTTTGTGCAGCCTTCAAAAACTCAAAATTTCTCAAAAAAAAATTTCAGTGCGTGGATCGTAATTTTTCTTTTATCTCGCCAAGATGCTCCAATCGACAAAAGCTAATGTTATCCGAAAGAAAATTCCATGAGGATTCCAAATCTGCAATCCGTTTTGCGATACGACGGATACTTTTTGAGAAAATGATATTTTTGTGCAGCCTTCAAAAACTTAAAATTTCTTTAAAAGAAATTTCAATGCGTGGATCGTAATTTTTCTTTTATCTCGCCAAGATGCTCCAATCGACAAAAGGTAATGTTATCCAAAAGAAAATTCCATGGGAATTCTAAATCTGCAATCCGTTTTGCGATGCGACGGATACTTTTTGAGAAAATGATATTTTTGTGCAGCCTTCAAAAACTTAAAATTTAAAAAAAAAATTCTATTCGTGGATCGTAATTTCTCTTATATCGCGCGAAATTCTATTCGTGGATCGTAATTTTTCTTATATCGCGCCAAGATGCTCCAATCGACAAAAGGTAATGTTATCCGAAAGAAAATTCCATGAGGATTCTAAATCTGCAATCCGTTTTGCGATGCGACGGATACTTTTTGAGAAAATGATATTTTTGTGCAGCCTTCAAAAACTTAAAATTTAAAAAAAAAATTCTATTCGTGGATCGTAATTTCTCTTATATCGCGCCAAGATGTTCCAATCGAAAAAAGGCAACGCCGTCCAAAAGAAAATTCCATGGGGATTCTAAATCTGCAATCAGTTTTGCAATGCGACGGATACTTTTTGAGAAAATTATATTTTTGTGCAGCCTTCAAAAACTTAAAATTTAAAAAAAAAAAATTCAATGCGTGGATCGTAATTTTTCTTTTATCTCGCCAAGATGCTCCAATCGACAAAAGGTAATGTTATCCGAAAGAAAATTTCATGAGGATTCCAAATCAATCCATTTTGCTATGCGACGGATACTTTTTGAGAAAATGATATTTTTGTGCAGCCTTCAAAAACTTAAAATTTCTTTAAAAGAAATTTCAATGCGTGGATCGTAATTTTTCTTTTATCTCGCCAAGATGCTCCAATCGACAAAAGGTAATGTTATCCAAAAGAAAATTCCATGGGAATTCTAAATCTGCAATCCGTTTTGCGATGCGACGGATACTTTTTGAGAAAATGATATTTTTGTGCAGCCTTCAAAAACTTAAAATTTAAAAAAAAAAAAATTCTATTCGTGGATCGTAATTTTTCTTATATCGCGCCAAGATGCTCCAATCGACAAAAGGTAATGTTATCCGAAAGAAAATTCCACGAGGATTCCAAATCTGCAATCCGTTTTGCGATGCGACGGATACTTTTTGAGAAAATGATATTTTTGTGCAGCCTTCAAAAACTTAAAATTTAAAAAAAAAATTCTATTCGTGGATCTTAATTTTTCTTATATCGCGCCAAGGTGCTCCAATCGACGAAAGGTAATATTTTCCAAAAGAAAATTCCATGGGGATTCTAAATCTGCAATCAGTTTTGGGATGCGACGGATACTTTTTGAGGAAATGATATTTTTGTGCAGCCTTCAAAAACTTAAAATTTCTTTAAAAGAAATTTCAATGCGTGGATCGTAATTTTTCTTTTATCTCGCCAAGATGCTCCAATCGACAAAAGGTAATGTTATCCGAAAGAAAATTTCATGAGGATTCCAAATCAATTCATTTTGCTATGCGACGGATACTTTTTGAGAAAATGATATTTTTGTGCAGCCTTCACAAACTTAAAATTTAAAAAAAAAAATTCTATTCGTGGATCGTAATTTTTCTTATATCGCGCCAAGGTGCTCCAATCGACGAAAGGTAATATTTTCCAAAAGAAAATTCCATGGGGATTCTAAATCTGCAATCAGTTTTGGGATGCGACGGATACTTTTTGAGGAAATGATATTTTTGTGCAGCCTTCAAAAACTTAAAATTTCTTTAAAAGAAATTTCAATGCGTGGATCGTAATTTTTCTTTTATCTCGCCAAGATGCTCCAATCGACAAAAGGTAATGTTATCCAAAAGAAAATTCCATGGGAATTCTAAATCTGCAATCAGTTTTGCGATGCGACGGATACTTTTTGAGAAAATGATTTTTTTGTGCAGCCTTCAAAAACTAAAAATTCTGTAAAAAAATCAATGCGTGGATCGTAATTTTTCTTATATCGCGCCAAGATGCTCCAATCGACAAAAGGTAATGTTATCCGAAAGAAAATTTCATGAGGATTCCAAATCAATCCATTTTGCGATGCGACGGATACTTTTTGAGAAAATGATATTTTTGTGCAGCCTTCAAAAACTTAAAATTTCTTTAAGAGAAATTTCAATGCGTGGATCGTAATTTTTCTTTTATCTCGCCAAGATGCTCCAATCGACAAAAGGTAATGTTATCCAAAAGAAAATTCCATGGGAATTCTAAATCTGCAATCAGTTTTGCGATGCGACGGATACTTTTTGAGAAAATGATTTTTTTGTGCAGCCTTCAAAAACTAAAAATTCTGTAAAAAAATCAATGCGTGGATCGTAATTTTTCTTATATCGCGCCAAGATGCTCCAATCGACAAAAGGTAATGTTATCCGAAAGAAAATTTCATGAGGATTCCAAATCAATCCATTTTGCAATGCGACGGATACTTTTTGAGAAAATTATATTTTTGTGCAGCCTTCAAAAACTTAAGATTTCTTTAAAAAAAATTTCAATGCGTGGATCGTAATTTTTCTTTTATCTCGCCAAGATGCTCCAATCGACAGAAGCTAATGTTGTCCGAAAGGAAATTCCATAAGGATTCCAAATCTGCAATTAGTTTTGCGATGCGACTGATACTTTTTGAGAAAATGATATTTTTGTGCAGCCTTCAAAAACTTAAAATTTAAAAAAAAAATTTTATTCGTGGATCGTAATTTTTCTTATATCGCGCCAAGGTGCTCCAATCGACGAAAGGTAATATTTTCCAAAAGAAAATTCCATGGGGATTCTAAATCTGCAATCAGTTTTGGGATGCAACAGATAGTTTTTGAGAAAATAATATTTTTGTGCAGCCTTCAAAAACTTAAAATTTCTTTAAAAGAAATTTCAATGCGTGGATCGTAATTATTCTTTTATCTCGCCAAGATGCTCCAATCGACAAAAGGTAATGTTATCCGAAAGAAAATTCCATGAGGATTCCAAATCTGCAATCCGTTTTGCGATACAACGGATACTTTTTGAGAAAATGATATTTTTGTGCAGCCTTCAAAAACTCAAAATTTCTCAAAAAAAAATTTCAGTGCGTGGATCGTAATTTTTCTTTTATCTCGCCAAGATGCTCCAATCGACAAAAGCTAATGTTATCCGAAAGAAAATTCCATGAGGATTCCAAATCTGCAATCCGTTTTGCGATACGACGGATACTTTTTGAGAAAATGATATTTTTGTGCAGCCTTCAAAAACTTAAAATTTCTTTAAAAGAAATTTCAATGCGTGGATCGTAATTTTTCTTTTATCTCGCCAAGATGATCCAATCGACAAAAGGTAATGTTATCCAAAAGAAAATTCCATGGGAATTCTAAATCTGCAATCCGTTTTGCGATGCGACGGATACTTTTTGAGAAAATGATATTTTTGTGCAGCCTTCAAAAACTTAAAATTTAAAAAAAAAAAATTCTATTCGTGGATCGTAATTTTTCTTATATCGCGCCAAGATGCTCCAATGGACAAAAGGTAATGTTATCCGAAAGAAAATTCCATGAGGATTCCAAATCTGCAATCCGTTTTGCGATGCGACGGATACTTTTTGAGAAAATGATATTTTTGTGCAGCCTTCAAAAACTTAAAATTTAAAAAAAAAATTTTATTCGTGGATCGTAATTTCTCTTATATCGCGCCAAGATGTTCCAATCGAAAAAAGGCAACGCCATCCAAAAGAAAATTCCATGGGGATTCTAAATCTGCAATCAGTTTTGCAATGCGACGGATACTTTTTGAGAAAATTATATTTTTGTGCAGCCTTCAAAAACTTAAAATTTAAAAAAAAAAAAAATTCAATGCGTGGATCGTAATTTTTCTTTTATCTCGCCAAGATGCTCCAATCGACAAAAGGTAATGTTATCCGAAAGAAAATTTCATGAGGATTCCAAATCAATCCATTTTGCTATGCGACGGATACTTTTTGAGAAAATGATATTTTTGTGCAGCCTTCAAAAACTTAAAATTTCTTTAAAAGAAATTTCAATGCGTGGATCGTAATTTTTCTTTTATCTCGCCAAGATGCTCCAATCGACAAAAGGTAATGTTATCCAAAAGAAAATTCCATGGGAATTCTAAATCTGCAATCCGTTTTGCGATGCGACGGATACTTTTTGAGAAAATGATATTTTTGTGCAGCCTTCAAAAACTTAAAATTTAAAAAAAAAAATTCTATTCGTGGATCGTAATTTTTCTTATATCGCGCCAAGATGCTCCAATCGACAAAAGGTAATGTTATCCGAAAGAAAATTCCATGAGGATTCCAAATCTGCAATCCGTTTTGCGATGCGACGGATACTTTTTGAGAAAATGATATTTTTGTGCAGCCTTCAAAAACTTAAAATTTAAAAAAAAAATTCTATTCGTGGATCTTAATTTTTCTTATATCGCGCCAAGGTGCTCCAATCGACGAAAGGTAATATTTTCCAAAAGAAAATTCCATGGGGATTCTAAATCTGCAATCAGTTTTGGGATGCGACGGATACTTTTTGAGGAAATGATATTTTTGTGCAGCCTTCAAAAACTTAAAATTTCTTTAAAAGAAATTTCAATGCGTGGATCGTAATTTTTCTTTTATCTCGCCAAGATGCTCCAATCGACAAAAGGTAATGTTATCCAAAAGAAAATTCCATGGGAATTCTAAATCTGCAATCAGTTTTGCGATGCGACGGATACTTTTTGAGAAAATGATTTTTTTGTGCAGCCTTCAAAAACTAAAAATTCTGTAAAAAAATCAATGCGTGGATCGTAATTTTTCTTATATCGCGCCAAGATGCTCCAATCGACAAAAGGTAATGTTATCCGAAAGAAAATTTCATGAGGATTCCAAATCAATTCATTTTGCTATGCGACGGATACTTTTTGAGAAAATGATATTTTTGTGCAGCCTTCACAAACTTAAAATTTAAAAAAAAAAATTCTATTCGTGGATCGTAATTTTTCTTTTATCTCGCCAAGATGCTCCAATCGACAAAAGGTAATGTTATCCAAAAGAAAATTCCATGGGAATTCTAAATCTGCAATCCGTTTTTTTTTAAATTCTTAAAAAAAAATTCAATGCGTGGATCGTAATTTCTCTTATATCGCGCCAAGATGTTCCAATCGACAAAAGGTAATGTTATCAGAAAGAAAATTCCATGAGGATTCCAAATCTGCAATCTGCTTTGCGATGCGACAGATACTTTTTGAGAAAATGATATTTTTGTGCAGCCTTCAAAAAATTAAAATTTCTTTAAAAAAAATTTCAATGCGTGGATCGTAATTTTTCTTTTATCTCGCCAAGATGCTCCAATCGACAGAAGCTAATGTTATCCGAAAGAAAATTCCATGAGGATTCCAAATCTGCAATCCGTTTTGCGATGCGACGGATACTTTTTAAGAAAATGATATTTTTGTGCAGCCTTCACAATCTTAAAATTAAAAAAAAAAAAAATTCTATTCGTGGATCGTAATTTTTCTTATATCGCGCCAAGATGCTCCAATCGACAAAAGGTAATATTATCCGAAAGAAAATTTCATGAGGATTCCAAATCAATCCATTTTGCGATGCGACGGATACTTTTTGAGAAAATGATATTTTTGTGCAGCCTTCAAAAACTTAAAATTTAAAAAAAAAAATTTTATTCGTGGAT
Organism: Chalcosyrphus nemorum; assembly: GCA_949716465.1. NCBI lineage: Eukaryota > Metazoa > Arthropoda > Insecta > Diptera > Syrphidae > Chalcosyrphus > Chalcosyrphus nemorum. The sequence continues at coordinate 58,015 of CATIXX010000092.1, read as the reverse complement.
CGTAATTTTTCTTATATCGCGCCAAGGTGCTCCAATCGACAAAAGGTAATATTTTCCAAAAGAAAATTCCATGGGGATTCTAAATCTGCAATCAGTTTTGGGATGCGACAGATACTTTTTGAGGAAATGATATTTTTGTGCAGCCTTCAAAAACTTAAAATTTCTTTAAAAGAAATTTCAATGCGTGGATCGTAATTTTTCTTTTATCTCGCCAAGATGCTCCAATCGACAAAAGGTAATGTTATCCAAAAGAAAATTCCATGGGAATTCTAAATCTGCAATCAGTTTTGCAATGCGATGGATACTTTTTGAGAAAATGATATTTTTGTGCAGCCTTCAAAAACTTAAAATTTAAAAAAAAAAATTCTATTCGTGGATCGTAATTTTTCTTTATCGCGCCAAGGTGCTCCAATCGACAAAAGGTAATATTTTCCAAAAGAAAATTGCATGGGGATTCTAAATCTGCAATCAGTTTTGCGATGCGACGGATACTTTTTGAGAAAATGATTTTTTTGTGCAGCCTTCAAAAACTAGAAATTCTGTAAAAAAATCAATGCGTGGATCGTAATTTTTCTTATATCGCGCCAAGATGCTCCAATCGACAAAAGGTAATGTTATCCGAAAGAAAATTTCATGAGGATTCCAAATCAATCCATTTTGCGATGCGACGGATACTTTTTGAGAAAATGATATTTTTGTGCAGCCTTCAAAAACTTAAAATTTCTTTAAGAGAAATTTCAATGCGTGGATCGTAATTTTTCTTTTATCTCGCCAAGATGCTCCAATCGACAAAAGGTAACGTTATCCAAAAGAAAATTCCATGGGAATTATAAATCTGCAATCAGTTTTGCAATGCGACGGATACTTTTTGAGAAAATTATATTTTTGTGCAGCCTTCAAAAACTAAAAATTCTGTAAAAAAATCAATGCGTGGATCGTAATTTTTCTTATATCGCGCCAAGATGCTCCAATCGACAAAAGGTAATGTTATCCGAAAGAAAATTTCATGAGGATTCCAAATCAATCCATTTTGCTATGCGACGGATACTTTTTGAGAAAATGATATTTTTGTGCAGCCTTCAAAAACTTAAAATTTAAAAAAAAAATTCTATTCGTGGATCGTAATTTCTCTTATATCGCGCCAAGATGTTCCAATCGAAAAAAGGCAACGCCATCCAAAAGAAAATTCCATGGGGATTCTAAATCTGCAATCAGTTTTGCAATGCGACGGATACTTTTTGAGGAAATGATATTTTTGTGCAGCCTTCAAAAACTTAAAATTTCTTTAAAAGAAATTTCAATGCGTGGATCGTAATTTTTCTTTTATCTCGCCAAGATGCTCCAATCGACAAAAGGTAATGTTATCCAAAAGAAAATTCCATGGGGATTCTAAATCTGCAATCCGTTTTGCGATGCGACGGATACTTTTTGAGAAAATGATATTTTTGTGCAGCCTTCACAAACTTAAAATTTAAAAAAAAAAATTCTATTCGTGGATCGTAATTTTTCTTATATCCCGCCAAGATGCTCCAATCGACAAAAGGTAATGTTATCCGAAAGAAAATTTCATGAGGATTCCAAATCAATCCATTTTGCGATGCGACGGATACTTTTTGAGAAAATTATATTTTTGTCCACCCTTCAAAAACTTAAAATTTCTTTAAAAAAATTTCAATGCGTGGATCGTAATTTTTCTTTTATCTCGCCAAGATGCTCCAATCGACAAAAGGTAATGTTGTCCAAAAGAAAATTCCATGGGAATTCTAAATCTGCAATCAGTTTTGGGATGCGACGGATACTTTTTGAGGAAATGATATTTTTGTGCAGCCTTCAAAAACTTAAAATTTCTTTAAAAGAAATTTCAATGCGTGGATCGTAATTTTTCTTTTATCTCGCCAAGATGCTCCAATCGACAAAAGCTTATGTTATCCGAAAGAAAATTCCATGAGGATTCCAAATCTGCAATCCGTTTTGCGATGCGACGGATACTTTTTGAGAAAATGATATTTTTGTGCAGCCTTCAAAAACTTAAAATTTAAAAAAAAAAATTCTATTCGTGGATCGTAATTTTTCTTTATCGCGCCAAGGTGCTCCAATCGACAAAAGGTAATATTTTCCAAAAGAAAATTGCATGGGGATTCTAAATCTGCAATCAGTTTTGCGATGCGACGGATACTTTTTGAGAAAATGATTTTTTTGTGCAGCCTTCAAAAACTTAAAATTTCTTTAAAAGAAATTTCAATGCGTGGATCGTAATTTTTCTTTTGTCTCGCCAAGATGCTCCAATCGACAAAAGGTAATGTTATCCAAAAGAAAATTCCATGGGGATTCTAAATCTGCAATCAGTTTTGGGATGCGACGGATACTTTTTGAGGAAATGATATTTTTGTGCAGCCTTCAAAAACTTAAAATTTCTTTAAAAGAAATTTCAATGCGTGGATCGTAATTTTTCTTTTATCTCGCCAAGATGCTCCAATCGACAAAAGGTAATGTTATCCAAAAGAAAATTCCATGGGGATTCTAAATCTGCAATCCGTTTTGCGATGCGACGGATACTTTTTGAGAAAATGATATTTTTGTGCAGCCTTCACAAACTTAAAATTTAAAAAAAAAAATTCTATTCGTGGATCGTAATTTTTCTTATATCCCGCCAAGATGCTCCAATCGACAAAAGGTAACGTTATCCGAAAGAAAATTTCATGAGGATTCCAAATCAATCCATTTTGCGATGCGACGGATACTTTTTGAGAAAATTATATTTTTGTCCACCCTTCAAAAACTTAAAATTTCTTTAAAAAAATTTCAATGCGTGGATCGTAATTTTTCTTTTATCTCGCCAAGATGCTCCAATCGACAAAAGGTAATGTTGTCCAAAAGAAAATTCCATGGGAATTCTAAATCTGCAATCAGTTTTGGGATGCGACGGATACTTTTTGAGGAAATGATATTTTTGTGCAGCCTTCAAAAACTTAAAATTTCTTTAAAAGAAATTTCAATGCGTGGATCGTAATTTTTCTTTTATCTCGCCAAGATGCTCCAATCGACAAAAGCTTATGTTATCCGAAAGAAAATTCCATGAGGATTCCAAATCTGCAATCCGTTTTGCGATGCGACGGATACTTTTTGAGAAAATGATATTTTTGTGCAGCCTTCAAAAACTTAAAATTTAAAAAAAAAAATTCTATTCGTGGATCGTAATTTTTCTTTATCGCGCCAAGGTGCTCCAATCGACAAAAGGTAATATTTTCCAAAAGAAAATTGCATGGGGATTCTAAATCTGCAATCAGTTTTGCGATGCGACGGATACTTTTTGAGAAAATGATTTTTTTGTGCAGCCTTCAAAAACTTAAAATTTCTTTAAAAGAAATTTCAATGCGTGGATCGTAATTTTTCTTTTGTCTCGCCAAGATGCTCCAATCGACAAAAGGTAATGTTATCCAAAAGAAAATTCCATGGGGATTCTAAATCTGCAATCAGTTTTGGGATGCGACGGATACTTTTTGAGGAAATGATATTTTTGTGCAGCCTTCAAAAACTTAAAATTTCTTTAAAAGAAATTTCAATGCGTGGATCGTAATTTTTCTTTTATCTCGCCAAGATGCTCCAATCGACAAAAGGTAATGTTATCCAAAAGAAAATTCCATGGGAATTCTAAATCTGCAATCGGTTTTGCAATGCGATGGATACTTTTTGAGAAAATGATATTTTTGTGCAGCCTTCAAAAACTTAAAATTTCTTTAAAAAAAATTTCAATGCGTGGATCGTAATTTTTCTTTTATCTCGCCAAGATGCTCCAATCGACAGAAGCTAATGTTATCCGAAAGAAAATTCCATGAGGATTCCAAATCTGCAATCCGTTTTGCGATGCGACGGATACTTTTTAAGAAAATGATATTTTTGTGCAGCCTTCACAAACTTAAAATTTAAAAAAAAAAAATTCTATTCGTGGATCGTAATTTTCTTATGTCGCGCCAAGATGCTCCAATCGACAAAAGGTAATGTTATCCGAAAGAAAATTTCATGAGGATTCCAAATCAATCCATTTTGCGATGCGACGGATACTTTTTGAGAAAATGATATTTTTGTGCAGCCTTCAAAAACTTAAAATTTAAAAAAAAAATTTTATTCGTGGATCGTAATTTTTCTTATATCGCGCCAAGGTGCTCCAATCGACAAAAGGTAATATTTTCCAAAAGAAAATTCCATGGGGATTCTAAATCTGCAATCAGTTTTGGGATGCGACGGATACTTTTTGAGGAAATGATATTTTTGTGCAGCCTTCAAAAACTTAAAATTTCTTTAAAAGAAATTTCAATGCGTGGATCGTAATTTTTCTTTTATCTCGCCAAGATGCTCCAATCGACAAAAGGTAATGTTATCCAAAAGAAAATTCCATGGGAATTCTAAATCTGCAATCAGTTTTGCAATGCGATGGATACTTTTTGAGAAAATGATATTTTTGTGCAGCCTTCAAAAACTTAAAATTTCTTTAAAAAAAAATTCAATGCGTGGATCGTAATTTTTCTTTTATTTCGCCAAGATGCTCCAATCGACAAAAGGCAACGCCATCCAAAAGAAAGTTCCATGAGGATTATAAATCTGCAATCAGTTTTGCGATGCGACGGATACTTTTTGAGAAAATGATTTTTTTGTGCAGCCTTCAAAAACTAAAAATTCTGTAAAAAAATCAATGCGTGGATCGTAATTTTTCTTATATCGCGCCAAGATGCTCCAATCGACAAAAGGTAATGTTATCCGAAAAAAAATTTCATGAGGATTCCAAATCAATCCATTTTGCTATGCGACGGATACTTTTTGAGAAAATGATATTTTTGTGCAGCCTTCAAAAACTTAAAATTTCTTTAAAAGAAATTTCAACGCGTGGATCGTAATTTTTCTTTTATCTCGCCAAGATGCTCCAATCGACAAAAGGTAATGTTATCCAAAAGAAAATTCCATGGGAATTCTAAATCTGCAGTCAGTTTTGCAATGCGACGGATACTTTTTGAGAAAATTATATTTTTGTGCAGCCTTCAAAAACTTAAAATTTCTTTAAAAAAAATTTCAATGCGTGGATCGTAATTTTTCTTTTATCTCGCCAAGATGCTCCAATCAACAGAAACTAATGTTATCCGAAAGAAAATTCCACGAGGATTCCAAATCTGCAATCCGTTTTGCGATGCGACGGATACTTTTTGAGAAAATGATATTTTTGTGCAGCCTTCACAAACTTAAAATTTAAAAAAAAAATTCTATTCTTGGATCGTAATTTTTCTTATATCGCGCCAAGATGCTCCAATCGACAAAAGGTAATGTTATCCGAAAGAAAATTTCATGAGGATTCCAAATCAACCCATTTTGCGATGCGACGGATACTTTTTGAGAAAATGATATTTTTGTGCAGCCTTCAAAAACTTAAAATTTCTTTAAGAGAAATTTCAATGCGTGGATCGTAATTTTTCTTTTATCTCGCCAAGATGCTCCAATCGACAAAAGGTAACGTTATCCAAAAGAAAATTCCATGGGAATTCTAAATCTGCAATCAGTTTTGCAATGCGACGGATACTTTTTGAGAAAATTATATTTTTGTGCAGCCTTCAAAAACTTAAGATTTCTTTAAAAAAAATTTCAATGCGTGGATCGTAATTTTTCTTTTATCTCGCCAAGATGCTCCAATCGACAGAAGCTAATGTTGTCCGAAAGAAAATTCCATGAGAATTCCAAATCTGCAATTAGTTTTGCGATGCGACTGATACTTTTTGAGAAAATGATATTTTTGTGCAGCCTTCAAAAACTTAAAATTTAAAAAAAAAAATTTTATTCGTGGATCGTAATTTTTCTTATATCGCGCCAAGGTACTCCAATCGACGAATGGTAATATTTTCCAAAAGAAAATTCCATGGGGATTCTAAATCTGCAATCAGCTTTGGGATGCGACGGATACTTTTTGAGAAAATGATATTTTTGTGCAGCCTTCAAAAACTTAAAATTTCTTTAAAAGAAATTTCAATGCGTGGATCGTAATTTTTCTTTTATCTCGCCAAGATGCTCCAATCGACAAAAGGTAATGTTATCCAAAAGAAAATTCCATGGGGATTCTAAATCTGCAATCCGTTTTGCGATGCGACGGATACTTTTTGAGAAAATGATATTTTTGTGCAGCCTTCACAAACTTAAAATTTAAAAAAAAAAATTCTATTCGTGGATCGTAATTTTTCTTATATCCCGCCAAGATGCTCCAATCGACAAAAGGTAATGTTATCCGAAAGAAAATTTCATGAGGATTTCAAATCAATTAATTTTGCGATGCGACGGATACTTTTTGAGAAAATTATATTTTTGTCCAGCCTTCAAAAACTTAAAATTTCTTTAAAAAAATTTCAATGCGTGGATCGTAATTTTTCTTTTATCTCGCCAAGATGCTCCAATCGACAAAAGGTAATGTTATCCAAAAGAAAATTCCATGGGAATTCTAAATCTGCAATCAGTTTTGCAATGCGATGGATACTTTTTGAGAAAATGATATTTTTGTGCAGCCTTCAAAAACTTAAAATTTCTTTAAAAAAAATTTCAATGCGTGGATCGTAATTTTTCTTTTATTTCGCCAAGATGCTCCAATCGACAAAAGGCAACGCCATCCAAAAGAAAGTTCCATGAGGATTATAAATCTGCAATCAGTTTTGCGATGCGACGGATACTTTTTGAGAAAATGATTTTTTTGTGCAGCTTTCAAAAACTAAAAATTCTGTAAAAAACTCAATGCGTGGATCGTAATTTTTCTTATATCGCGCCAAGATGCTCCAATCGACAAAAGGTAATGTTATCCGAAAGAAAATTTCATGAGGATTCCAAATCAATCCATTTTGCTATGCGACGGATACTTTTTGAGAAAATGATATTTTTGTGCAGCCTTCAAAAACTTATAATTTCTTTAAAAGAAATTTCAATGCGTGGATCGTAATTTTTCTTTTATCTCGCCAAGATGCTCCAATCGACAAAAGGTAATGTTATCCAAAAGAAAATTCCATGGGAATTCTAAATCTGCAGTCAGTTTTGCAATGCGACGGATACTTTTTGAAAAAAATTATATTTTTGTGCAGCCTTCAAAAACTAAAAATTCTGTAAAAAACTCAATGCGTGGATCGTAATTTTTCTTATATCGCGCCAAGATGCTCCAATCGACAAAAGGTAATGTTATCCAAAAGAAAATTCCATGGGAATTCTAAATCTGCAGTCAGTTTTGCAATGCGACGGATACTTTTTGAAAAAAATTATATTTTTGTGCAGCCTTCAAAAACTTAAAATTTCTTTAAAAAAAATTTCAATGCGTGGATCGTAATTTTTCTTTTATCTCGCCAAGATCCTCCAATCAACAGAAGCTAATGTTATCCGAAAGAAAATTCCACGAGGATTCCAAATCTGCAATCCGTTTTGCGATGCGACGGATACTTTTTGAGAAAATGATATTTTTGTGCAGCCTTCACAAACTTAAAATTTAAAAAAAAAAATTCTATTCTTGGATCGTAATTTTTCTTATATCGCGCCAAGATGCTCCAATCGACAAAAGGTAATGTTATCCGAAAGAAAATTTCATGAGGATTCCAAATCAATCCATTTTGCGATGCGACGGATACTTTTTGAGAAAATGATATTTTTGTGCAGCCTTCAAAAACTTAAAATTTCTTTAAGAGAAATTTCAATGCGTGGATCGTAATTTTTCTTTTATCTCGCCAAGATGCTCCAATCGACAAAAGGTAACGTTATCCAAAAGAAAATTCCATGGGAATTCTAAATCTGCAATCAGTTTTGCAATGCGATGGATACTTTTTGAGAAAATTATATTTTTGTGCAGCCTTCAAAAACTTAAGATTTCTTTAAAAAAAATTTCAATGCGTGGATCGTAATTTTTCTTTTATCTCGCCAAGATGCTCCAATCGACAGAAGCTAATGTTGTCCGAAAGAAAATTCCATGAGAATTCCAAATCTGCAATTAGTTTTGCGATGCGACTGATACTTTTTGAGAAAATGATATTTTTGTGCAGCCTTCAAAAACTTAAAATTTCTTTAAGAGAAATTTCAATGCGTGGATCGTAATTTTTCTTTTATCTCGCCAAGATGCTCCAATCGACAAAAGGTAACGTTATCCAAAAGAAAATTCGATGGGGATTCTAAATCTGCAATCAGCTTTGGGATGCGACGGATACTTTTTGAGAAAATGATATTTTTGTGCAGCCTTCAAAAACTTAAAATTTCTTTAAAAGAAATTTCAATGCGTGGATCGTAATTTTTCTTTTATCTCGCCAAGATGCTCCAATCGACAAAAGGTAATGTTATCCGAAAGAAAATTCCATGAGGATTCCAAATCTGCAATCCGTTTTGCGATGCGACGGATACTTTTTGAGAAAATGATATTTTTGTGCAGCCTTCAAAAACTTAAAATTTAAAAAAAAAATTCTATTCGTGGATCGTAATTTTTCTTTATCGCGCCAAGGTGCTCCAATCGACAAAAGGTAATATTTTCCAAAAGAAAATTGCATGGGGATTCTAAATCTGCAATCACTTTTGCGATGCGACGGATACTTTTTGAGAAAATGATTTTTTTGTGCAGCCTTCAAAAACTAAAAATTCTGTAAAAAAATCAATGCGTGGATCGTAATTTTTCTTATATCGCGCCAAGATGCTCCAATCGACAAAAGGTAATGTTATCCGAAAGAAAATTCCACGAGGATTCCAAATCTGCAATCCATTTTGCTATGCGACGGATACTTTTTGAGAAAATGATATTTTTGTGCAGCCTTCAAAAACTTAAAATTTCTTTAAAAGAAATTTCAATGCGTGGATCGTAATTTTTCTTTTATCTCGCCAAGATGCTCCAATCGACAAAAGGTAATGTTATCCAAAAGAAAATTCCATTGGAATTCTAAATCTGCAGTCAGTTTTGCGATGCGACGGATACTTTTTGAGAAAATTATATTTTTGTGCAGCCTTTAAAAACTTAAAATTTCTTTGAAAAAAATTTCAATGCGTGGATCGTAATTTTTCTTTTATCTCGCCAAGATGCTCCAATCGACAGAAGCTAATGTTATCCGAAAGAAAATTCCATGAGGATTCCAAATCTGCAATCCGTTTTGCGATGCGACGGATACTTTTTAAGAAAATGATATTTTTGTGCAGCCTTCACAAACTTAAAATTTAAAAAAAAAAAAATTCTATTCGTGGATTGTAATTTTTCTTATAGCGCGCCAAGATGCTCCAATCGACAAAAGGTAATGTTATCCGAAAGAAAATTTCATGAGGATTCCAAATCAATCCATTTTGCGATGCGACGGATACTTTTTGAGAAAATGATATTTTTGTGCAGCCTTCAAAAACTTAAAATTTCTTTAAAAGAAATTTCAATGCGTGGATCGTAATTTTTCTTTTATCTCGCCAAGATGCTCCAATCGACAAAAGGTAATGTTATCCAAAAGAAAATTCCATGGGAATTCTAAATCTGCAGTCAGTTTTGCAATGCGACGGATACTTTTTGAGAAAATTATATTTTTGTGCAGCCTTCACAAACTTAAAATTTAAAAAAAAAAATTCTATTCGTGGATCGTAATTTTTCTTATATCGCGCCAAGATGCTCCAATCGACAAAAGGTAATGTTATCCGAAAGAAAATTTCATGAGGATTCCAAATCAATCCATTTTGCGATGCGACGGATACTTTTTGAGAAAATGATATTTTTGTGCAGCCTTCAAAAACTAAAAATTCTGTAAAAAAATCAATGCGTGGATCGTAATTTTCCTTTTATCTCGCCAAGATGCTCCAATCGACAAAAGGTAATGTTATCCAAAAGAAAATTCCATTGGAATTCTAAATCTGCAGTCAGTTTTGCAATGCGACGGATACTTTTTGAGAAAATTATATTTTTGTGCAGCCTTTAAAAACTTAAAATTTCTTTGAAAAAAATTTCAATGCGTGGATCGTAATTTTTCTTTTATCTCGCCAAGATGCTCCAATCGACAGAAGCTAATGTTATCCGAAAGAAAATTCCATGAGGATTCCAAATCTGCAATCCGTTTTGCGATGCGACGGATACTTTTTAAGAAAATGATATTTTTGTGCAGCCTTCACAAACTTAAAATTAAAAAAAAAAAATTCTATTCGTGGATTGTAATTTTTCTTATATCGCGCCAAGATGCTCCAATCAACAAAAGGTAATGTTATGCGAAAGAAAATTTCATGAGGATTCCAAATCAATCCATTTTGCGATGCGACGGATACTTTTTGAGAAAATGATATTTTTGTGCAGCCTTCACAAACTTAAAATTTAAAAAAAAAAAATTTATTCGTGGATCGTAATTTTTCTTATATCGCGCCAAGGTGCTCCAATCGACGAAAGGTAATATTTTCCAAAAGAAAATTCCATGGGGATTCTAAATCTGCAATCTGTTTTGGGATGCGACAGATACTTTTTGAGGAAATGATATTTTTGTGCAGCCTTCAAAAACTTAAAATTTCTTTAAAAGAAATTTCAATGCGTGGATCGTAATTTTTCTTTTATCTCGCCAAGATGCTCCAATCGACAAATGGTAATGTTATCCAAAAGAAAATTCCATGGGAAATCTAAATCTGCAATCAGTTTTGCAATGCGATGGATACGTTTTGAGAAAATTATATTTTTGTGCAGCCTTCAAAAACTTTAAATTTCTTTAAAAAAAATTTCAACGCGTGGATCGTAATTTTTCTTTTATTTCGCCAAGATGCTCCAATCGACAAAAGGCAACGCCATCCAAAAGAAAGTTCCATGGGGATTATAAATCTGCAATCAGTTTTGCGATGCGACGGATACTTTTTGAGAAAATGATTTTTTTGTGCAGCCTTCAAAAACTAAAAATTCTGTAAAAAAATCAATGCGTGGATCGTAATTTTTCTTATATCGCGCCAAGATGCTCCAATCGACAAAAGGTAATGTTATCCGAAAGAAAATTTCATGAGGATTCCAAATCAATCCATTTTGCGATGCGACGGATACTTTTTGAGAAAATTATATTTTTGTGCAGCCTTCAAAAACTTAAAATTTCTTTAAAAGAAATTTCAATGCGTGGATCGTAATTTTTCTTTTATCTCGCCAAGATGCTCCAATCGACAAAAGGTAATGTTATCCAAAAGAAAATTCCATGGGAATTGTAAATCTGCAATCAGTTTTGCAATGCGATGGATACTTTTTGAGAAAATGATATTTTTGTGCAGCCTTCAAAAACTAAAAATTCTGTAAAAAAATCAATGCGTGGATCGTAATTTTTCTTTTATCTCGCCAAGATGCTCCAATCGACAAAAGGTAATGTTATCCAAAAGAAAATTCCATGGGAATTCTAAATCTGCAGTCAGTTTTGCAATGCGACGGATACTTTTTGAGAAAATTATATTTTTGTGCAGCCTTTAAAAACTTAAAATTTCTTTGAAAAAAATTTCAATGCGTGGATCGTAATTTTTCTTTTATCTCGCCAAGATGCTCCAATCGACAGAAGCTAATGTTATCCAAAAGAAAATTCCATGAGGATTCCAAATCTGCAATCCGTTTTGCGATGCGACGGATACTTTTTAAGAAAATGATATTTTTGTGCAGCCTTCACAAACTTAAAATTTAAAAAAAAAAAATTCTATTCGTGGATTGTAATTTTTCTTATAGCGCGCCAAGATGCTCCAATCGACAAAAGGTAATGTTATCCGAAAGAAAATTTCATGAGGATTCCAAATCAATCCATTTTGCGATGCGACGGATACTTTTTGAGAAAATGATATTTTTGTGCAGCCTTCAAAAACTTAAAATTTCTTTAAAAGAAATTTCAATGCGTGGATCGTAATTTTTCTTTTATCTCGCCAAGATGCTCCAATCGACAAAAGGTAATGTTATCCAAAAGAAAATTCCATTGGAATTCTAAATCTGCAGTCAGTTTTGCAATGCGACGGATACTTTTTGAGAAAATTATATTTTTGTGCAGCCTTCACAAACTTAAAATTTAAAAAAAAAATTCTATTCGTGGATCGTAATTTTTCTTATATCGCGCCAAGATGCTCCAATCGACAAAAGGTAATGTTATCCGAAAGAAAATTTCATGAGGATTCCAAATCAATCCATTTTGCGATGCGACGGATACTTTTTGAGAAAATGATATTTTTGTGCAGCCTTCAAAAACTAAAAATTCTGTAAAAAAATCAATGCGTGGATCGTAATTTTCCTTTTATCTCGCCAAGATGCTCCAATCGACAAAAGGTAATGTTATCCAAAAGAAAATTCCATTGGAATTCTAAATCTGCAGTCAGTTTTGCAATGCGACGGATACTTTTTGAGAAAATTATATTTTTGTGCAGCCTTTAAAAACTTAAAATTTCTTTGAAAAAAATTTCAATGCGTGGATCGTAATTTTTCTTTTATCTCGCCAAGATGCTCCAATCGACAGAAGCTAATGTTATCCGAAAGAAAATTCCATGAGGATTCCAAATCTGCAATCCGTTTTGCGATGCGACGGATACTTTTTAAGAAAATGATATTTTTGTGCAGCCTTCACAAACTTAAAATTAAAAAAAAAAAATTCTATTCGTGGATTGTAATTTTTCTTATATCGCGCCAAGATGCTCCAATCAACAAAAGGTAATGTTATGCGAAAGAAAATTTCATGAGGATTCCAAATCAATCCATTTTGCGATGCGACGGATACTTTTTGAGAAAATGATATTTTTGTGCAGCCTTCACAAACTTAAAATTTAAAAAAAAAAAATTTATTCGTGGATCGTAATTTTTCTTATATCGCGCCAAGGTGCTCCAATCGACGAAAGGTAATATTTTCCAAAAGAAAATTCCATGGGGATTCTAAATCTGCAATCTGTTTTGGGATGCGACAGATACTTTTTGAGGAAATGATATTTTTGTGCAGCCTTCAAAAACTTAAAATTTCTTTAAAAGAAATTTCAATGCGTGGATCGTAATTTTTCTTTTATCTCGCCAAGATGCTCCAATCGACAAATGGTAATGTTATCCAAAAGAAAATTCCATGGGAAATCTAAATCTGCAATCAGTTTTGCAATGCGATGGATACGTTTTGAGAAAATTATATTTTTGTGCAGCCTTCAAAAACTTTAAATTTCTTTAAAAAAAATTTCAACGCGTGGATCGTAATTTTTCTTTTATTTCGCCAAGATGCTCCAATCGACAAAAGGCAACGCCATCCAAAAGAAAGTTCCATGGGGATTATAAATCTGCAATCAGTTTTGCGATGCGACGGATACTTTTTGAGAAAATGATTTTTTTGTGCAGCCTTCAAAAACTAAAAATTCTGTAAAAAAATCAATGCGTGGATCGTAATTTTTCTTATATCGCGCCAAGATGCTCCAATCGACAAAAGGTAATGTTATCCGAAAGAAAATTTCATGAGGATTCCAAATCAATCCATTTTGCGATGCGACGGATACTTTTTGAGAAAATTATATTTTTGTGCAGCCTTCAAAAACTTAAAATTTCTTTAAAAGAAATTTCAATGCGTGGATCGTAATTTTTCTTTTATCTCGCCAAGATGCTCCAATCGACAAAAGGTAATGTTATCCAAAAGAAAATTCCATGGGAATTGTAAATCTGCAATCAGTTTTGCAATGCGATGGATACTTTTTGAGAAAATGATATTTTTGTGCAGCCTTCAAAAACTAAAAATTCTGTAAAAAAATCAATGCGTGGATCGTAATTTTTCTTTTATCTCGCCAAGATGCTCCAATCGACAAAAGGTAATGTTATCCAAAAGAAAATTCCATGGGAATTCTAAATCTGCAGTCAGTTTTGCAATGCGACGGATACTTTTTGAGAAAATTATATTTTTGTGCAGCCTTTAAAAACTTAAAATTTCTTTGAAAAAAATTTCAATGCGTGGATCGTAATTTTTCTTTTATCTCGCCAAGATGCTCCAATCGACAGAAGCTAATGTTGTCCGAAAGAAAATTCCATGAGAATTCCAAATCTGCAATTAGTTTTGCGATGCGACGGATACTTTTTAAGAAAATGATATTTTTGTGCAGCCTTCACAAACTTAAAATTTAAAAAAAAAAAATTCTATTCGTGGATTGTAATTTTTCTTATAGCGCGCCAAGATGCTCCAATCGACAAAAGGTAATGTTATCCGAAAGAAAATTTCATGAGGATTCCAAATCAATCCATTTTGCGATGCGACGGATACTTTTTGAGAAAATGATATTTTTGTGCAGCCTTCAAAAACTTAAAATTTCTTTAAAAGAAATTTCAATGCGTGGATCGTAATTTTTCTTTTATCTCGCCAAGATGCTCCAATCGACAAAAGGTAATGTTATCCAAAAGAAAATTCCATTGGAATTCTAAATCTGCAGTCAGTTTTGCAATGCGACGGATACTTTTTGAGAAAATTATATTTTTGTGCAGCCTTCACAAACTTAAAATTTAAAAAAAAAATTCTATTCGTGGATCGTAATTTTTCTTATATCGCGCCAAGATGCTCCAATCGACAAAAGGTAATGTTATCCGAAAGAAAATTTCATGAGGATTCCAAATCAATCCATTTTGCGATGCGACGGATACTTTTTGAGAAAATGATATTTTTGTGCAGCCTTCAAAAACTAAAAATTCTGTAAAAAAATCAATGCGTGGATCGTAATTTTTCTTTTATCTCGCCAAGATGCTCCAATCGACAAAAGGTAATGTTATCCAAAAGAAAATTCCATTGGAATTCTAAATCTGCAGTCAGTTTTGCAATGCGACGGATACTTTTTGAGAAAATTATATTTTTGTGCAGCCTTTAAAAACTTAAAATTTCTTTGAAAAAAATTTCAATGCGTGGATCGTAATTTTTCTTTTATCTCGCCAAGATGCTCCAATCGACAGAAGCTAATGTTATCCGAAAGAAAATTCCATGAGGATTCCAAATCTGCAATCAGTTTTGCGATGCGACGGATACTTTTTAAGAAAATGATATTTTTGTGCAGCCTTCACAAACTTAAAATTAAAAAAAAAAAATTCTATTCGTGGATTGTAATTTTTCTTATATCGCGCCAAGATGCTCCAATCAACAAAAGGTAATGTAATCCGAAAGAAAATTTCATGAGGATTCCAAATCAATCCATTTTGCGATGCGACGGATACTTTTTGAGAAAATGATATTTTTGTGCAGCCTTCACAAACTTAAAATTTAAAAAAAAAAAATTTATTCGTGGATCGTAATTTTTCTTATATCGCGCCAAGGTGCTCCAATCGACGAAAGGTAATATTTTCCAAAAGAAAATTCCATGGGGATTCTAAATCTGCAATCTGTTTTGGGATGCGACAGATACTTTTTGAGGAAATGATATTTTTGTGCAGCCTTCAAAAACTTAAAATTTCTTTAAAAGAAATTTCAATGCGTGGATCGTAATTTTTCTTTTATCTCGCCAAGATGCTCCAATCGACAAAAGGTAATGTTATCCAAAAGAAAATTCCATGGGAAATCTAAATCTGCAATCAGTTTTGCAATGCGATGGATACGTTTTGAGAAAATTATATTTTTGTGCAGCCTTCAAAAACTTTAAATTTCTTTAAAAAAAATTTCAACGCGTGGATCGTAATTTTTCTTTTATTTCGCCAAGATGCTCCAATCGACAAAAGGCAACGCCATCCAAAAGAAAGTTCCATGGGGATTATAAATCTGCAATCAGTTTTGCGATGCGACGGATACTTTTTGAGAAAATGATTTTTTTGTGCAGCCTTCAAAAACTAAAAATTCTGTAAAAAAATCAATGCGTGGATCGTAATTTTTCTTATATCGCGCCAAGATGCTCCAATCGACAAAAGGTAATGTTATCCGAAAGAAAATTTCATGAGGATTCCAAATCAATCCATTTTGCTATGCGACGGATACTTTTTTGAGAAAATGATATTTTTGTGCAGCCTTCAAAAACTTAAAATTTCTTAAAAAAAAATTTCAATGCATGGATCGTAATTTTTCTTATATCCCGCCAAGATGCTCCAATCGACAAAAGGTAATGTTATCCGAAAGAAAATTTCATGAGGATTCCAAATCAATCCATTTTGCGATGCGACGGATACTTTTTGAGAAAATTATATTTTTGTGCAGCCTTCAAAAACTTAAAATTTCTTTAAAAGAAATTTCAATGCGTGGATCGTAATTTTTCTTTTATCTCGCCAAGATGCTCCAATCGACAAAAGGTAATGTTATCCAAAAGAAAATTCCATGGGAATTGTAAATCTGCAATCAGTTTTGCAATGCGATGGATACTTTTTGAGAAAATTATATTTTTGTGCAGCCTTCAAAAACTTAAAATTTCTTTAAAAAAAATTTCAATGCGTGGATCGTAATTTTTCTTTTATCTCGCCAAGATGCTCCAATCGACAGAAGTTAATGTTATCCGAAAGAAAATTCCATGAGGATTCCAAATCTGCAATCCGTTTTGCGATGCGACGGATACTTTTTGAGAAAATCATATTTTTGTGCAGCCTTCACAAAATTAAAATTAAAAAAAAAAAAAAATTATATTCGTGGATCGTAATTTTTCTTATATCCCGCCAAGATGCTCCAATCGACAAAAGGTAATGTTATCCGAAAGAAAATTTCATGAGGATTCCAAATCAATCCATTTTGCGATGCGATGGATACTTTTTGAGAAAATTATATTTTTGTGCAGCCTTCAAAAACTTAAAATTTCTTTAAAAAAAATTTCAATGCGTGGATCGTAATTTTTCTTTTATCTCGCCAAGATGCTCCAATCGACAAAAGGTAATGTTATCCAAAAGAAAATTCCATTGGAATTCTAAATCTGCAGTCAGTTTTGCAATGCGACGGATACTTTTTGAGAAAATTATATTTTTGTGCAGCCTTTAAAAATTTAAAATTTCTTTAAAAAAAATTTCAATGCGTGGATCGTAATTTTTCTTTTATCTCGCCAAGATGTTCCAATCGACAAAAGGTAATGTTATCCAAAAGAAAATTCCATTGGAATTCTAAATCTGCAGTCAGTTTTGCAATGCGACGGATACTTTTTGAGAAAATTATATTTTTGTGCAGCCTTTAAAAACTTAAAATTTCTTTAAAAAAAATTTCAATGCGTGGATCGTAATTTTTCTTTTATCTCGCCAAGATGTTCCAATCGACAGAAGCTAATGTTATCCGAAAGAAAATTCCATGAGGATTCCAAATCTGCAATCCGTTTTGCGATGCGACGGATACTTTTTAAGAAAATGATATTTTTGTGCAGCCTTCACAAACTTAAAATTTAAAAAAAAAAAATTCTATTCGTGGATCGTAATTTTTCTTATATCGCGCCAAGGTGCTCCAATCGACGAAAGGTAATATTTTCCAAAAGAAAATTCCATGGGGATTCAAAATCTGCAATCTGTTTTGGGATGCGACAGATACTTTTTGAGGAAATGATATTTTTGTGCAGCCTTCAAAAACTTAAAATTTCTTTAAAAGAAATTTCAATGCGTGGATCGTAATTTTTCTTTTATCTCGCCAAGATGCTCCAATCGACAAAAGGTAATGTTATCCAAAAGAAAATTCCATGGGAAATCTAAATCTGCAATCAGTTTTGCAATGCGATGGATACGTTTTGAGAAAATTATATTTTTGTGCAGCCTTCAAAAACTTTAAATTTCTTTAAAAAAAATTTCAACGCGTGGATCGTAATTTTTCTTTTATTTCGCCAAGATGCTCCAATCGACAAAAGGCAACGCCATCCAAAAGAAAGTTCCATGGGGATTATAAATCTGCAATCAGTTTTGCGATGCGACGGATACTTTTTGAGAAAATGATTTTTTTGTGCAGCCTTCAAAAACTAAAAATTCTGTAAAAAAATCAATGCGTGGATCGTAATTTTTCTTATATCGCGCCAAGATGCTCCAATCGACAAAAGGTAATGTTATCCGAAAGAAAATTTCATGAGGATTCCAAATCAATCCATTTTGCTATGCGACGGATACTTTTTTGAGAAAATGATATTTTTGTGCAGCCTTCAAAAACTTAAAATTTCTTAAAAAAAAATTTCAATGCATGGATCGTAATTTTTCTTATATCCCGCCAAGATGCTCCAATCGACAAAAGGTAATGTTATCCGAAAGAAAATTTCATGAGGATTCCAAATCAATCCATTTTGCGATGCGACGGATACTTTTTGAGAAAATTATATTTTTGTGCAGCCTTCAAAAACTTAAAATTTCTTTAAAAGAAATTTCAATGCGTGGATCGTAATTTTTCTTTTATCTCGCCAAGATGCTCCAATCGACAAAAGGTAATGTTATCCAAAAGAAAATTCCATGGGAATTGTAAATCTGCAATCAGTTTTGCAATGCGATGGATACTTTTTGAGAAAATTATATTTTTGTGCAGCCTTCAAAAACTTAAAATTTCTTTAAAAAAAATTTCAATGCGTGGATCGTAATTTTTCTTTTATCTCGCCAAGATGCTCCAATCGACAGAAGTTAATGTTATCCGAAAGAAAATTCCATGAGGATTCCAAATCTGCAATCCGTTTTGCGATGCGACGGATACTTTTTGAGAAAATCATATTTTTGTGCAGCCTTCACAAAATTAAAATTAAAAAAAAAAAAAAATTATATTCGTGGATCGTAATTTTTCTTATATCCCGCCAAGATGCTCCAATCGACAAAAGGTAATGTTATCCGAAAGAAAATTTCATGAGGATTCCAAATCAATCCATTTTGCGATGCGATGGATACTTTTTGAGAAAATTATATTTTTGTGCAGCCTTCAAAAACTTAAAATTTCTTTAAAAAAAATTTCAATGCGTGGATCGTAATTTTTCTTTTATCTCGCCAAGATGCTCCAATCGACAAAAGGTAATGTTATCCAAAAGAAAATTCCATTGGAATTCTAAATCTGCAGTCAGTTTTGCAATGCGACGGATACTTTTTGAGAAAATTATATTTTTGTGCAGCCTTTAAAAATTTAAAATTTCTTTAAAAAAAATTTCAATGCGTGGATCGTAATTTTTCTTTTATCTCGCCAAGATGTTCCAATCGACAAAAGGTAATGTTATCCAAAAGAAAATTCCATTGGAATTCTAAATCTGCAGTCAGTTTTGCAATGCGACGGATACTTTTTGAGAAAATTATATTTTTGTGCAGCCTTCAAAAACTAAAAATTCTGTAAAAAAATCAATGCGTGGATCGTAATTTTTCTTTTATCTCGCCAAGATGCTCCAATCGACAAAACGTAATGTTATCCAAAAGAAAATTCCATTGGAATTCTAAATCTGCAGTCAGTTTTGCAATGCGACGGATACTTTTTGAGAAAATTATATTTTTGTGCAGCCTTTAAAAACTTAAAATTTCTTTGAAAAAAATTTCAATGCGTGGATCGTAATTTTTCTTTTATCTCGCCAAGATGCTCCAATCGACAGAAGCTAATGTTATCCGAAAGAAAATTCCATGAGGATTCCAAATCTGCAATCAGTTTTGCGATGCGACGGATACTTTTTAAGAAAATGATATTTTTGTGCAGCCTTCACAAACTTAAAATTAAAAAAAAAAAAATTCTATTCGTGGATTGTAATTTTTCTTATATCGCGCCAAGATGCTCCAATCAACAAAAGGTAATGTAATCCGAAAGAAAATTTCATGAGGATTCCAAATCAATCCATTTTGCGATGCGACGGATACTTTTTGAGAAAATGATATTTTTGTGCAGCCTTCACAAACTTAAAATTTAAAAAAAAAAAATTTATTCGTGGATCGTAATTTTTCTTATATCGCGCCAAGGTGCTCCAATCGACGAAAGGTAATATTTTCCAAAAGAAAATTCCATGGGGATTCTAAATCTGCAATCTGTTTTGGGATGCGACAGATACTTTTTGAGGAAATGATATTTTTGTGCAGCCTTCAAAAACTTAAAATTTCTTTAAAAGAAATTTCAATGCGTGGATCGTAATTTTTCTTTTATCTCGCCAAGATGCTCCAATCGACAAAAGGTAATGTTATCCAAAAGAAAATTCCATGGGAAATCTAAATCTGCAATCAGTTTTGCAATGCGATGGATACGTTTTGAGAAAATTATATTTTTGTGCAGCCTTCAAAAACTTTAAATGTCTTTAAAAAAAATTTCAACGCGTGGATCGTAATTTTTCTTTTATTTCGCCAAGATGCTCCAATCGACAAAAGGCAACGCCATCCAAAAGAAAGTTCCATGGGGATTATAAATCTGCAATCAGTTTTGCGATGCGACGGATACTTTTTGAGAAAATGATTTTTTTGTGCAGCCTTCAAAAACTAAAAATTCTGTAAAAAAATCAATGCGTGGATCGTAATTTTTCTTATATCGCGCCAAGATGCTCCAATCGACAAAAGGTAATGTTATCCGAAAGAAAATTTCATGAGGATTCCAAATCAATCCATTTTGCTATGCGACGGATACTTTTTTGAGAAAATGATATTTTTGTGCAGCCTTCAAAAACTTAAAATTTCTTAAAAAAAAATTTCAATGCATGGATCGTAATTTTTCTTATATCCCGCCAAGATGCTCCAATCGACAAAAGGTAATGTTATCCGAAAGAAAATTTCATGAGGATTCCAAATCAATCCATTTTGCGATGCGACGGATACTTTTTGAGAAAATTATATTTTTGTGCAGCCTTCAAAAACTTAAAATTTCTTTAAAAGAAATTTCAATGCGTGGATCGTAATTTTTCTTTTATCTCGCCAAGATGCTCCAATCGACAAAAGGTAATGTTATCCAAAAGAAAATTCCATGGGAATTGTAAATCTGCAATCAGTTTTGCAATGCGATGGATACTTTTTGAGAAAATTATATTTTTGTGCAGCCTTCAAAAACTTAAAATTTCTTTAAAAAAAATTTCAATGCGTGGATCGTAATTTTTCTTTTATCTCGCCAAGATGCTCCAATCGACAGAAGTTAATGTTATCCGAAAGAAAATTCCATGAGGATTCCAAATCTGCAATCCGTTTTGCGATGCGACGGATACTTTTTGAGAAAATCATATTTTTGTGCAGCCTTCACAAAATTAAAATTAAAAAAAAAAAAAAATTATATTCGTGGATCGTAATTTTTCTTATATCCCGCCAAGATGCTCCAATCGACAAAAGGTAATGTTATCCGAAAGAAAATTTCATGAGGATTCCAAATCAATCCATTTTGCGATGCGATGGATACTTTTTGAGAAAATTATATTTTTGTGCAGCCTTCAAAAACTTAAAATTTCTTTAAAAAAAATTTCAATGCGTGGATCGTAATTTTTCTTTTATCTCGCCAAGATGCTCCAATCGACAAAAGGTAATGTTATCCAAAAGAAAATTCCATTGGAATTCTAAATCTGCAGTCAGTTTTGCAATGCGACGGATACTTTTTGAGAAAATTATATTTTTGTGCAGCCTTTAAAAACTTAAAATTTCTTTAAAAAAAATTTCAATGCGTGGATCGTAATTTTTCTTTTATCTCGCCAAGATGTTCCAATCGACAGAAGCTAATGTTATCCGAAAGAAAATTCCATGAGGATTCCAAATCTGCAATCCGTTTTGCGATGCGACGGATACTTTTTAAGAAAATGATATTTTTGTGCAGCCTTCACAAACTTAAAATTTAAAAAAAAAAAATTCTATTCGTGGATCGTAATTTTTCTTATATCGCGCCAAGATGCTCCAATCGACAAAAGGTAATGTTATCCGAAAGAAAATTTCATGAGGATTCCAAATCAATCCATTTTGCGATGCGACGGATACTTTTTGAGAAAATGATATTTTTGTGCAGCCTTCAAAAACTTAAAATTTAAAAAAAAAAATTTTATTCGTGGATCGTAATTTTTCTTATATCGCGCCAAGGTGCTCCAATCGACGAAATGTAATATTTTCCAAAAGAAAATTCCATGGGGATTCTAAATCTGCAATCAGTTTTGCAATGCGATGGATACTTTTTGAGAAAATGATATTTTTGTGCAGCCTTCAAAAACTTAAAATTTAAAAAAAAAAATTTATTCGTGGATCGTAATTTTTCTTATATCGCGCCAAGGTGCTCCAATCGACGAAAGGTAATATTTTCCAAAAGAAAATTCCATGGGGATTCCAAATCTGCAATCCGTTTTGCGATGCGACGGATACTTTTTAAGAAAATGATATTTTTGTGCAGCCTTCACAAACTTAAAATTTAAAAAAAAAAAAATTCTATTCGTGGATCGTAATTTTTCTTATATCGCGCCAAGATGCTCCAATCGACAAAAGGTAATGTTATCCAAAAGAAAATTCCATGGGAATTCTAAATCTGCAGTCAGTTTTGCAATGCGACGGATACTTTTTGAGAAAATTATATTTTTGTGCAGCCTTCAAAAACTTAAAATTTCTTTAAAAAAAATTTCAATGCGTGGATCGTAATTTTTCTTTTATCTCGCCAAGATGCTCCAATCGACAAAAGGTAATGTTATCCAAAAGAAAATTCCATGGGAATTCTAAATCTGCAGTCAGTTTTGCAATGCGACGGATACTTTTTGAGAAAATTATATTTTTGTGCAGCCTTCAAAAACTTAAAATTTCTTTAAAAAAAATTTCAATCCGTGGATCGTAATTTTTCTTTTATCTCGCCAAGATGCTCCAATCGACAGAAGCTAATGTTATCCGAAAGAAAATTCCATGAGGATTCCAAATCTGCAATCCGTTTTGCGATGCGACGGATACTTTTTAAGAAAATGATATTTTTGTGCAGCCTTCACAAACTTAAAATTTAAAAAAAAAAAAATTCTATTCGTGGATCGTAATTTTTCTTATATCGCGCCGAGATGCTCCAATCGACAAAAGGTAATGTTATCCGAAAGAAAATTCCATGAGGATTCCAAATCTGCAATCCGTTTTGCGATGCGACAGATACTTTTTAAGAAAATGATATTTTTGTGCAGCCTTCAAAAACTTAAAATTTAAAAAAAAAAATTTTATTCGTGGATCGTAATTTTTCTTATATCGCGCCAAGGTGCTCCAATCGACAAAAGGTAATATTTTCCAAAAGAAAATTCCATGGGGATTCTAAATCTGCAATCAGTTTTGGGATGCGACAGATACTTTTTGAGGAAATGATATTTTTGTGCAGCCTTCAAAAACTTAAAATTTCTTTAAAAGAAATTTCAATGCGTGGATCGTAATTTTTCTTTTATCTCGCCAAGATGCTCCAATCGACAAAAGGTAATGTTATCCAAAAGAAAATTCCATGGGAATTCTAAATCTGCAATCAGTTTTGCAATGCGATGGATACTTTTTGAGAAAATGATATTTTTGTGCAGCCTTCAAAAACTTAAAATTTAAAAAAAAAATTCTATTCGTGGATCGTAATTTTTCTTCATCGCGCCAAGGTGCTCCAATCGACAAAAGGTAATATTTTCCAAAAGAAAATTGCATGGGGATTCTAAATCTGCAATCAGTTTTGCGATGCGACGGATACTTTTTGAGAAAATGATTTTTTTGTGCAGCCTTCAAAAACTAAAAATTCTGTAAAAAAATCAATGCGTGGATCGTAATTTTTCTTATATCGCGCCAAGATGCTCCAATCGACAAAAGGTAATGTTATCCGAAAGAAAATTTCATGAGGATTCCAAATCAATCCATTTTGCTATGCGACGGATACTTTTTGAGAAAATGATATTTTTGTGCAGCCTTAAAAAACTTAAAATTTCTTTAAAAGAAATTTCAATGCGTGGATCGTAATTTTTCTTTTATCTCGCCAAGATGCTCCAATCGACAAAAGGTAATGTTATCCAAAAGAAAATTCCATGGGAATTCTAAATCTGCAGTCAGTTTTGCAATGCGACGGATACTTTTTGAGAAAATTATATTTTTGTGCAGCCTTCAAAAACTTAAAATTTCTTTAAAAAAAATTTCAATGCGTGGATCGTAATTTTTCTTTTATCTCGCCAAGATGCTCCAATCGACAGAAGCTAATGTTATCCGGAAGAAAATTCCACGAGGATTCCAAATCTGCAATCCGTTTTGCGATGCGACGGATACTTTTTGAGAAAATGATATTTTTGTGCAGCCTTCACAAACTTAAAATTAAAAAAAAAAAATTCTATTCGTGGATCGTAATTTTTCTTATATCGCGCCAAGATGCTCCAATCGACAAAAGGTAATGTTATCCGAAAGAAAATTTCATGAGGATTCCAAATCAATCCAATTTGCGATGCGACGGATACTTTTTGAGAAAATGATATTTTTGTGCAGCCTTCAAAAACTTAAAATTTCTTTAAGAGAAATTTCAATGCGTGGATCGTAATTTTTCTTTTATCTCGCCAAGATGCTCCAATCGACAAAACGTAATGTTATCCAAAAGAAAATTCCATGGGAATTCTAAATCTGCAATCAGTTTTGCAATGCGACGGATACTTTTTGAGAAAATTATATTTTTGTGCAGCCTTCAAAAACTTAAGATTTCTTTAAAAAAAATTTCAATGCGTGGATCGTAATTTTTCTTTTATCTCGCCAAGATGCTCCAATCGACAGAAGCTAATGTTGTCCGAAAGAAAATTCCATAAGGATTCCAAATCTGCAATTAGTTTTGCGATGCGACTGATACTTTTTGAGAAAATGATATTTTTGTGCAGCCTTCAAAAACTTAAAATTTAAAAAAAAAATTTTATTCGTGGATCGTAATTTTTCTTATATCGCGCCAAGGTGCTCCAATCGACGAAAGGTAATATTTTCCAAAAGAAAATTCCATGGGGATTCTAAATCTGCAATCAGTTTTGGGATGCAACAGATACTTTTTGAGAAAATGATATTTTTGTGCAGCCTTCAAAAACTTAAAATTTCTTTAAAAGAAATTTCAATGCGTGGATCGTAATTTTTCTTTTATCTCGCCAAGATGCTCCAATCGACAAAAGGTAATGTTATCCAAAAGAAAATTCCATGGGGATTCTAAATCTGCAATCATTTTTGCAATGCGATGGATACTTTTTGAGAAAATTATATATTTGTGCAGCCTTCAAAAACTTAAAATTTCTTTAAAAAAAATTTGAATGCGTGGATCGTAATTTTTCTTTTATCTCGCCAAGATGCTCCAATCGACAGAAGTTAATGTTATCCGAAAGAAAATTCCATGAGGATTCCAAATCTGCAATCCGTTTTGCGATACAACGGATACTTTTTGAGAAAATGATATTTTTGTGCAGCCTTCAAAAACTCAAAATTTCTCAAAAAAAAATTTCAGTGCGTGGATCGTAATTTTTCTTTTATCTCGCCAAGATGCTCCAATCGACAAAAGCTAATGTTATCCGAAAGAAAATTCCATGAGGATTCCAAATCTGCAATCCGTTTTGCGATACGACGGATACTTTTTGAGAAAATGATATTTTTGTGCAGCCTTCAAAAACTTAAAATTTCTTTAAAAGAAATTTCAATGCGTGGATCGTAATTTTTCTTTTATCTCGCCAAGATGCTCCAATCGACAAAAGGTAATGTTATCCAAAAGAAAATTCCATGGGAATTCTAAATCTGCAATCCGTTTTGCAAGCGACGGATACTTTTTGAGAAAATGATATTTTTGTGCAGCCTTCAAAAACTTAAAATTTAAAAAAAAAAATTCTATTCGTGGATCGTAATTTTTCTTATATCGCGCCAAGATGCTCCAATCGACAAAAGGTAATGTTATCCGAAAGAAAATTCCATGAGGATTCCAAATCTGCAATCCGTTTTGCGATGCGACGGATACTTTTTGAGAAAATGATATTTTTGTGCAGCCTTCAAAAACTTAAAATTTAAAAAAAAAATTCTATTCGTGGATCGTAATTTCTCTTATATCGCGCCAAGATGTTCCAATCGAAAAAAGGCAACGCCATCCAAAAGAAAATTCCATGGGGATTCTAAATCTGCAATCAGTTTTGCAATGCGACGGATACTTTTTGAGAAAATTATATTTTTGTGCAGCCTTCAAAAACTTAAAATTTCTTTAAAAGAAATTTCAATGCGTGGATCGTAATTTTTCTTTTATCTCGCCAAGATGCTCCAATCGACAAAAGGTAATGTTATCCAAAAGAAAATTCCATGGGGATTCTAAATCTGCAATCATTTTTGCAATGCGATGGATACTTTTTGAGAAAATTATATATTTGTGCAGCCTTCAAAAACTTAAAATTTAAAAAAAAAAATTTTATTCGTGGATCGTAATTTTTCTTATATCGCGCCAAGGTGCTCCAATCGACAAAAGGTAATATTTTCCAAAAGAAAATTCCATGGGGATTCTAAATCTGCAATCAGTTTTGGGATGCGACAGTTACTTTTTGAGGAAATGATATTTTTGTGCAGCCTTCAAAAACTTAAAATTTCTTTAAAAGAAATTTCAATGCGTGGATCGTAATTTTTCTTTTATCTCGCCAAGATGCTCCAATCGACAAAAGGTAATGTTATCCGAAAGAAAATTCCATGAGGATTCCAAATCTGCAATCCGTTTTGCGATGCGACGGATACTTTTTAAGAAAATGATATTTTTGTGCAGCCTTCAAAAACTTAAAATTTAAAAAAAAAATTTTATTCGTGGATCGTAATTTTTCTTATATCGCGCCAAGGTGCTCCAATCGACAAAAGGTAATATTTTCCAAAAGAAAATTCCATGGGGATTCTAAATCTGCAATCAGTTTTGGGATGCGACAGTTACTTTTTGAGGAAATGATATTTTTGTGCAGCCTTCAAAAACTTAAAATTTCTTTAAAAGAAATTTCAATGCGTGGATCGTAATTTTTCTTTTATCTCGCCAAGATGCTCCAATCGACAAAAGGTAATGTTATCCAAAAGAAAATTCCATGGGAATTCTAAATCTGCAATCAGTTTTGCAATGCGATGGATACTTTTTGAGAAAATGATATTTTTGTGCAGCCTTCAAAAACTTAATATTTAAAAAAAAAATTCTATTCGTGGATCGTAATTTTTCTTCATCGCGCCAAGGTGCTCCAATCGACAAAAGGTAATATTTTCCAAAAGAAAATTGCATGGGGATTCTAAATCTGCAATCAGTTTTGCGATGCGACGGATACTTTTTGAGAAAATGATTTTTTTGTGCAGCATTCAAAAACTAAAAATTCTGTAAAAAAATCAATGCGTGGATCGTAATTTTTCTTATATCGCGCCAAGATGCTCCAATCGACAAAAGGTAATGTTATCCGAAAGAAAATTTCATGAGGATTCCAAATCAATCCAATTTGCGATCCGACGGATACTTTTTGAGAAAATGATATTTTTGTGCAGCCTTCAAAAACTTAAAATTTCTTTAAGAGAAATTTCAATGCGTGGATCGTAATTTTTCTTTTATCTCGCCAAGATGCTCCAATCGACAAAAGGTAATGTTATCCAAAAGAAAATTCCATGGGAATTCTAAATCTGCAATCAGTTTTGCAATGCGACGGATACTTTTTGAGAAAATTATAATTTTGTGCAGCCTTCAAAAACTTAAGATTTCTTTAAAAAAAATTTCAATGCGTGGATCGTAATTTTTCTTTTATCTCGCCAAGATGCTCCAATCGACAGAAGCTAATGTTGTCCGAAAGAAAATTCCATAAGGATTCCAAATCTGCAATTAGTTTTGCGATGCGACTGATACTTTTTGAGAAAATGATATTTTTGTGCAGCCTTCAAAAACTTAAAGTTTAAAAAAAAAATTTTATTCGTGGATCGTAATTTTTCTTATATCGCGCCAAGGTGCTCCAATCGACGAATGGTAATATTTTCCAAAAGAAAATTCCATGGGGATTCTAAATCTGCAATCAGTTTTGGGATGCAACAGATACTTTTTGAGAAAATGATATTTTTGTGCAGCCTTCAAAAACTTAAAATTTCTTTAAAAGAAATTTCAATGCGTGGATCGTAATTTTTCTTTTATCTCGCCAAGATGCTCCAATCGACAAAAGGTAATGTTATCCAAAAGAAAATTCCATGGGGATTCTAAATCTGCAATCATTTTTGCAATGCGATGGATACTTTTTGAGAAAATTATATATTTGTGCAGCCTTCAAAAACTTAAAATTTCTTTAAAAAAAATTTGAATGCGTGGATCGTAATTTTTCTTTTATCTCGCCAAGATGCTCCAATCGACAGAAGTTAATGTTATCCGAAAGAAAATTCCATGAGGATTCCAAATCTGCAATCCGTTTTGCGATACAACGGATACTTTTTGAGAAAATGATATTTTTGTGCAGCCTTCAAAAACTCAAAATTTCTCAAAAAAAAATTTCAGTGCGTGGATCGTAATTTTTCTTTTATCTCGCCAAGATGCTCCAATCGACAAAAGCTAATGTTATCCGAAAGAAAATTCCATGAGGATTAAAGATCTGCAATCCGTTTTGCGATACGACGGATACTTTTTGAGAAAATGATATTTTTGTGCAGCCTTCAAAAACTTAAAATTTCTTTAAAAGAAATTTCAATGCGTGGATCGTAATTTTTCTTTTATTTCGCCAAGATGCTCCAATCGACAAAAGGTAATGTTATCCAAAAGAAAATTCCATGGGAATTCTAAATCTGCAATCCGTTTTGCGATGCGACGGATACTTTTTGAGAAAATGATATTTTTGTGCAGCCTTCAAAAACTTAAAATTTAAAAAAAAAAAATTCTATTCGTGGATCGTAATTTTTCTTATATCGCGCCAAGATGCTCCAATCGACAAAAGGTAATGTTATCCGAAAGAAAATTCCATGAGGATTCCAAATCTGCAATCCGTTTTGCGATGCGACGGATACTTTTTGAGAAAATGATATTTTTGTGCAGCCTTCAAAAACTTAAAATTTAAAAAAAAAATTCTATTCGTGGATCGTAATTTCTCTTATATCGCGCCAAGATGTTCCAATCGAAAAAAGGCAACGCCATCCAAAAGAAAATTCCATGGGGATTCTAAATCTGCAATCAGTTTTGCAATGCGACGGATACTTTTTGAGAAAATTATATTTTTGTGCAGCCTTCAAAAACTTAAAATTTAAAAAAAAAAAATTTCAATGCGTGGATCGTAATTTTTCTTTTATCTCGCCAAGATGCTCCAATCGACAAAAGGTAATGTTATCCGAAAGAAAATTTCATGAGGATTCCAAATCAATCCATTTTGCTATGCGACGGATACTTTTTGAGAAAATGATATTTTTGTGCAGCCTTCAAAAACTTAAAATTTCTTTAAAAGAAATTTCAATGCGTGGATCGTAATTTTTCTTTTATCTCGCCAAGATGCTCCAATCGACAAAAGGTAATGTTATCCAAAAGAAAATTCCATGGGAATTCTAAATCTGCAATCCGTTTTGCGATGCGACGGATACTTTTTGAGAAAATGATATTTTTGTGCAGCCTTCAAAAACTTAAAATTTAAAAAAAAAAAATTCTATTCGTGGATCGTAATTTTTCTTATATCGCGCCAAGGTGCTCCAATCGACGAAAGGTAATATTTTCCAAAAGAAAATTCCATGGGGATTCTAAATCTGCAATCAGTTTTGGGATGCGACGGATACTTTTTGAGGAAATGATATTTTTGTGCAGCCTTCAAAAACTTAAAATTTCTTTAAAAGAAATTTCAATGCGTGGATCGTAATTTTTCTTTTATCTCGCCAAGATGCTCCAATCGACAAAAGGTAATGTTATCCGAAAGAAAATTTCATGAGGATTCCAAATCAATTCATTTTGCTATGCGACGGATACTTTTTGAGAAAATGATATTTTTGTGCAGCCTTCACAAACTTAAAATTTAAAAAAAAAAATTCTATTCGTGGATCGTAATTTTTCTTATATCGCGCCAAGATGCTCCAATCGACAAAAGGTAATGTTATCCGAAAGAAAATTTCATGAGGATTCCAAATCAATCCATTTTGCGATGCGACGGATACTTTTTGAGAAAATGATATTTTTGTGCAGCCTTCAAAAACTTAAAATTTCTTTAAGAGAAATTTCAATGCGTGGATCGTAATTTTTCTTTTATCTCGCCAAGATGCTCCAATCGACAAAAGGTAATGTTATCCAAAAGAAAATTCCATGGGAATTCTAAATCTGCAATCAGTTTTGCAATGCGACGGATACTTTTTGAGAAAATGATATTTTTGTGCAGCCTTCAAAAACTT
This sequence comes from Chalcosyrphus nemorum, assembly GCA_949716465.1. Classification (NCBI taxonomy): domain Eukaryota; kingdom Metazoa; phylum Arthropoda; class Insecta; order Diptera; family Syrphidae; genus Chalcosyrphus; species Chalcosyrphus nemorum. Next base: position 27,936 of record CATIXX010000092.1, on the reverse strand, counting down.
AAAATTTCTTTAAAAAAAATTTCAATGCGTGGATCGTAATTTTTCTTTTATCTCGCCAAGATGCTCCAATCGACAGAAGCTAATGTTGTCCGAAAGAAAATTCCATAAGGATTCCAAATCTGCAATTAGTTTTGCGATGCGACTGATACTTTTTGAGAAAATGATATTTTTGTGCAGCCTTCAAAAACTTAAAATTTAAAAAAAAAATTTTATTCGTGGATCGTAATTTTTCTTATATCGCGCCAAGGTGCTCCAATCGACGAAAGGTAATATTTTCCAAAAGAAAATTCCATGGGGATTCTAAATCTGCAATCAGTTTTGGGATGCAACAGATACTTTTTGAGAAAATGATATTTTTGTGCAGCCTTCAAAAACTTAAAATTTCTTTAAAAGAAATTTCAATGCGTGGATCGTAATTTTTCTTTTATCTCGCCAAGATGCTCCAATCGACAAAAGGTAATGTTATCCAAAAGAAAATTCCATGAGGATTCCAAATCTGCAATCCGTTTTGCGATACAACGGATACTTTTTGAGAAAATGATATTTTTGTGCAGCCTTCAAAAACTCAAAATTTCTCAAAAAAAAATTTCAATGCGTGGATCGTAATTTTTCTTTTATCTCGCCAAGATGCTCCAATCGACAAATGGTAATGTTATCCAAAAGAAAATTCCATGGGAATTCTAAATCTGCAATCCGTTTTGCGATGCGACGGATACTTTTTGAGAAAATGATATTTTTGTGCAGCCTTCAAAAACTTAAAATTTAAAAAAAAAAAATTCTATTCGTGGATCGTAATTTTTCTTATATCGCGCCAAGATGCTCCAATCGACAAAAGGTAATGTTATCCGAAAGAAAATTCCATGAGGATTCCAAATCTGCAATCCGTTTTGCGATGCGACGGATACTTTTTGAGAAAATGATATTTTTGTGCAGCCTTCAAAAACTTAAAATTTAAAAAAAAAATTCTATTCGTGGATCGTAATTTCTCTTATATCGCGCCAAGATGTTCCAATCGAAAAAAGGCAACGCCATCCAAAAGAAAATTCCATGGGGATTCTAAATCTGCAATCGGTTTTGCAATGCGACGGATACTTTTTGAGAAAATTATATTTTTGTGCAGCCTTCAAAAACTTAAAATTTAAAAAAAAAAAATTTCAATGCGTGGATCGTAATTTTTCTTTTATCTCGCCAAGATGCTCCAATCGACAAAAGGTAATGTTATCCGAAAGAAAATTTCATGAGGATTCCAAATCAATCCATTTTGCTATGCGACGGATACTTTTTGAGAAAATGATATTTTTGTGCAGCCTTCAAAAACTTAAAATTTCTTTAAAAGAAATTTCAATGCGTGGATCGTAATTTTTCTTTTATCTCGCCAAGATGCTCCAATCGACAAAAGGTAATGTTATCCGAAAGAAAATTTCATGAGGATTCCAAATCAATCCATTTTGCTATGCGACGGATACTTTTTGAGAAAATGATATTTTTGTGCAGCCTTCAAAAACTTAAAATTTCTTTAAAAGAAATTTCAATGCGTGGATCGTAATTTTTCTTTTATCTCGCCAAGATGCTCCAATCGACAAATGGTAATGTTATCCAAAAGAAAATTCCATGGGAATTCTAAATCTGCAATCCGTTTTGCGATGCGACGGATACTTTTTGAGAAAATGATATTTTTGTGCAGCCTTCAAAAACTTAAAATTTAAAAAAAAAAAATTCTATTCGTGGATCGTAATTTTTCTTATATCGCGCCAAGATGCTCCAATCGACAAAAGGTAATGTTATCCGAAAGAAAATTCCATGAGGATTCCAAATCTGCAATCCGTTTTGCGATGCGACGGATACTTTTTGAGAAAATGATATTTTTGTGCAGCCTTCAAAAACTTAAAATTTAAAAAAAAAATTCTATTCGTGGATCGTAATTTCTCTTATATCGCGCCAAGATGTTCCAATCGAAAAAAGGCAACGCCATCCAAAAGAAAATTCCATGGGGATTCTAAATCTGCAATCGGTTTTGCAATGCGACGGATACTTTTTGAGAAAATTATATTTTTGTGCAGCCTTCAAAAACTTAAAATTTAAAAAAAAAAAATTTCAATGCGTGGATCGTAATTTTTCTTTTATCTCGCCAAGATGCTCCAATCGACAAAAGGTAATGTTATCCGAAAGAAAATTTCATGAGGATTCCAAATCAATCCATTTTGCTATGCGACGGATACTTTTTGAGAAAATGATATTTTTGTGCAGCCTTCAAAAACTTAAAATTTCTTTAAAAGAAATTTCAATGCGTGGATCGTAATTTTTCTTTTATCTCGCCAAGATGCTCCAATCGACAAATGGTAATGTTATCCAAAAGAAAATTCCATGGGAATTCTAAATCTGCAATCCGTTTTGCGATGCGACGGATACTTTTTGAGAAAATGATATTTTTGTGCAGCCTTCAAAAACTTAAAATTTAAAAAAAAAAAATTCTATTCGTGGATCGTAATTTTTCTTATATCGCGCCAAGATGCTCCAATCGACAAAAGGTAATGTTATCCGAAAGAAAATTCCATGAGGATTCCAAATCTGCAATCCGTTTTGCGATGCGACGGATACTTTTTGAGAAAATGATATTTTTGTGCAGCCTTCAAAAACTTAAAATTTAAAAAAAAAATTCTATTCGTGGATCGTAATTTCTCTTATATCGCGCCAAGATGTTCCAATCGAAAAAAGGCAACGCCATCCAAAAGAAAATTCCATGGGGATTCTAAATCTGCAATCGGTTTTGCAATGCGACGGATACTTTTTGAGAAAATTATATTTTTGTGCAGCCTTCAAAAACTTAAAATTTAAAAAAAAAAAATTTCAATGCGTGGATCGTAATTTTTCTTTTATCTCGCCAAGATGCTCCAATCGACAAAAGGTAATGTTATCCGAAAGAAAATTTCATGAGGATTCCAAATCAATCCATTTTGCTATGCGACGGATACTTTTTGAGAAAATGATATTTTTGTGCAGCCTTCAAAAACTTAAAATTTAAAAAAAAAAAATTCTATTCGTGGATCGTAATTTTTCTTATATCGCGCCAAGGTGCTCCAATCGACGAAAGGTAATATTTTCCAAAAGAAAATTCCATGGGGATTCTAAATCTGCAATCAGTTTTGGGATGCGACGGATACTTTTTGAGGAAATGATATTTTTGTGCAGCCTTCAAAAACTTAAAATTTCTTTAAAAGAAATTTCAATGCGTGGATCGTAATTTTTCTTTTATCTCGCCAAGATGCTCCAATCGACAAAAGGTAATGTTATCCGAAAGAAAATTTCATGAGGATTCCAAATCAATTCATTTTGCTATGCGACGGATACTTTTTGAGAAAATGATATTTTTGTGCAGCCTTCACAAACTTAAAATTTAAAAAAAAAAATTCTATTCGTGGATCGTAATTTTTCTTATATCGCGCCAAGATGCTCCAATCGACAAAAGGTAATGTTATCCGAAAGAAAATTTCATGAGGATTCCAAATCAATCCATTTTGCGATGCGACGGATACTTTTTGAGAAAATGATATTTTTGTGCAGCCTTCAAAAACTTAAAATTTCTTTAAGAGAAATTTCAATGCGTGGATCGTAATTTTTCTTTTATCTCGCCAAGATGCTCCAATCGACAAAAGGTAATGTTATCCAAAAGAAAATTCCATGGGAATTCTAAATCTGCAATCAGTTTTGCAATGCGACGGATACTTTTTGAGAAAATGATATTTATGTGCAGCCTTCAAAAACTTAAAATTTCTTTAAAAAAAATTTCAATGCGTGGATCGTAATTTTTCTTTTATCTCGCCAAGATGCTCCAATCGACAGAAGCTAATGTTGTCCGAAAGAAAATTCCATAAGGATTCCAAATCTGCAATTAGTTTTGCGATGCGACTGATACTTTTTGAGAAAATGATATTTTTGTGCAGCCTTCAAAAACTTAAAATTTAAAAAAAAAATTTTATTCGTGGATCGTAATTTTTCTTATATCGCGCCAAGGTGCTCCAATCGACGAAAGGTAATATTTTCCAAAAGAAAATTCCATGGGGATTCTAAATCTGCAATCAGTTTTGGGATGCAACAGATACTTTTTGAGAAAATGATATTTTTGTGCAGCCTTCAAAAACTTAAAATTTCTTTAAAAGAAATTTCAATGCGTGGATCGTAATTTTTCTTTTATCTCGCCAAGATGCTCCAATCGACAAAAGGTAATGTTATCCAAAAGAAAATTCCATGAGGATTCCAAATCTGCAATCCGTTTTGCGATGCGACGGATACTTTTTGAGAAAATGATATTTTTGTGCAGCCTTCAAAAACTTAAAATTTAAAAAAAAAAAATTCTATTCGTGGATCGTAATTTTTCTTATATCGCGCCAAGATGCTCCAATCGACAAAAGGTAATGTTATCCGAAAGAAAATTCCATGAGGATTCCAAATCTGCAATCCGTTTTGCGATGCGACGGATACTTTTTGAGAAAATGATATTTTTGTGCAGCCTTCAAAAACTTAAAATTTCTTTAAAAGAAATTTCAATGCGTGGATCGTAATTTTTCTTTTATCTCGCCAAGATGCTCCAATCGACAAAAGCTAATGTTATCCGAAAGAAAATTCCATGAGGATTCCAGATCTGCAATCCGTTTTGCGATACGACGGATACTTTTTGAGAAAATGATATTTTTGTGCAGCCTTCAAAAACTTAAAATTTCTTTAAAAAAAATTTCAATGCGTGGATCGTAATTTTTCTTTTATCTCGCCAAGATGCTCCAATCGACAGAAGCTAATGTTGTCCGAAAGAAAATTCCATAAGGATTCCAAATCTGCAATTAGTTTTGCGATGCGACTGATACTTTTTGAGAAAATGATATTTTTGTGCAGCCTTCAAAAACTTAAAATTTAAAAAAAAAATTTTATTCGTGGATCGTAATTTTTCTTATATCGCGCCAAGGTGCTCCAATCGACGAAAGGTAATATTTTCCAAAAGAAAATTCCATGGGGATTCTAAATCTGCAATCAGTTTTGGGATGCAACGGATACTTTTTGAGAAAATGATATTTTTGTGCAGCCTTCAAAAACTTAAAATTTCTTTAAAAGAAATTTCAATGCGTGGATCGTAATTTTTCTTTTATCTCGCCAAGATGCTCCAATCGACAAAAGGTAATGTTATCCAAAAGAAAATTCCATGAGGATTCCAAATCTGCAATCCGTTTTGCGATACAACGGATACTTTTTGAGAAAATGATATTTTTGTGCAGCCTTCAAAAACTCAAAATTTCTCAAAAAAAAATTTCAATGCGTGGATCGTAATTTTTCTTTTATCTCGCCAAGATGCTCCAATCGACAAAAGGTAATGTTATCCAAAAGAAAATTCCATGGGAATTCTAAATCTGCAATCCGTTTTGCGATGCGACGGATACTTTTTGAGAAAATGATATTTTTGTGCAGCCTTCAAAAACTTAAAATTTAAAAAAAAAAAATTCTATTCGTGGATCGTAATTTTTCTTATATCGCGCCAAGATGCTCCAATCGACAAAAGGTAATGTTATCCGAAAGAAAATTCCATGAGGATTCCAAATCTGCAATCCGTTTTGCGATGCGACGGATACTTTTTGAGAAAATGATATTTTTGTGCAGCCTTCAAAAACTTAAAATTTCTTTAAAAGAAATTTCAATGCGTGGATCGTAATTTTTCTTTTATCTCGCCAAGATGCTCCAATCGACAAAAGCTAATGTTATCCGAAAGAAAATTCCATGAGGATTCCAGATCTGCAATCCGTTTTGCGATACGACGGATACTTTTTGAGAAAATGATATTTTTGTGCAGCCTTCAAAAACTTAAAATTTCTTTAAAAAAAATTTCAATGCGTGGATCGTAATTTTTCTTTTATCTCGCCAAGATGCTCCAATCGACAGAAGCTAATGTTGTCCGAAAGAAAATTCCATAAGGATTCCAAATCTGCAATTAGTTTTGCGATGCGACTGATACTTTTTGAGAAAATGATATTTTTGTGCAGCCTTCAAAAACTTAAAATTTAAAAAAAAAATTTTATTCGTGGATCGTAATTTTTCTTATATCGCGCCAAGGTGCTCCAATCGACGAAAGGTAATATTTTCCAAAAGAAAATTCCATGGGGATTCTAAATCTGCAATCAGTTTTGGGATGCAACAGATACTTTTTGAGAAAATGATATTTTTGTGCAGCCTTCAAAAACTTAAAATTTCTTTAAAAGAAATTTCAATGCGTGGATCGTAATTTTTCTTTTATCTCGCCAAGATGCTCCAATCGACAAAAGGTAATGTTATCCAAAAGAAAATTCCATGAGGATTCCAAATCTGCAATCCGTTTTGCGATACAACGGATACTTTTTGAGAAAATGATATTTTTGTGCAGCCTTCAAAAACTCAAAATTTCTCAAAAAAAAATTTCAATGCGTGGATCGTAATTTTTCTTTTATCTCGCCAAGATGCTCCAATCGACAAAAGGTAATGTTATCCAAAAGAAAATTCCATGGGAATTCTAAATCTGCAATCCGTTTTGCGATGCGACGGATACTTTTTGAGAAAATGATATTTTTGTGCAGCCTTCAAAAACTTAAAATTTAAAAAAAAAAATTCTATTCGTGGATCGTAATTTTTCTTATATCGCGCCAAGATGCTCCAATCGACAAAAGGTAATGTTATCCGAAAGAAAATTTCATGAGGATTCCAAATCTGCAATCCGTTTTGCGATGCGACGGATACTTTTTGAGAAAATGATATTTTTGTGCAGCCTTCAAAAACTTAAAATTTCTTTAAAAGAAATTTCAATGCGTGGATCGTAATTTTTCTTTTATCTCGCCAAGATGCTCCAATCGACAAAAGCTAATGTTATCCGAAAGAAAATTCCATGAGGATTCCAGATCTGCAATCCGTTTTGCGATACGACGGATACTTTTTGAGAAAATGATATTTTTGTGCAGCCTTCAAAAACTTAAAATTTCTTTAAAAGAAATTTCAATGCGTGGATCGTAATTTTTCTTTTATCTCGCCAAGATGCTCCAATCGACAGAAGCTAATGTTGTCCGAAAGAAAATTCCATAAGGATTCCAAATCTGCAATTAGTTTTGCGATGCGACTGATACTTTTTGAGAAAATGATATTTTTGTGCAGCCTTCAAAAACTTAAAATTTAAAAAAAAAATTTTATTCGTGGATCGTAATTTTTCTTATATCGCGCCAAGGTGCTCCAATCGACGAAAGGTAATATTTTCCAAAAGAAAATTCCATGGGGATTCTAAATCTGCAATCAGTTTTGGGATGCAACAGATACTTTTTGAGAAAATGATATTTTTGTGCAGCCTTCAAAAACTTAAAATTTCTTTAAAAGAAATTTCAATGCGTGGATCGTAATTTTTCTTTTATCTCGCCAAGATGCTCCAATCGACAAAAGGTAATGTTATCCAAAAGAAAATTCCATGAGGATTCCAAATCTGCAATCCGTTTTGCGATACAACGGATACTTTTTGAGAAAATGATATTTTTGTGCAGCCTTCAAAAACTCAAAATTTCTCAAAAAAAAATTTCAATGCGTGGATCGTAATTTTTCTTTTATCTCGCCAAGATGCTCCAATCGACAAAAGGTAATGTTATCCAAAAGAAAATTCCATGGGAATTCTAAATCTGCAATCCGTTTTGCGATGCGACGGATACTTTTTGAGAAAATGATATTTTTGTGCAGCCTTCAAAAACTTAAAATTTAAAAAAAAAAAATTCTATTCGTGGATCGTAATTTTTCTTATATCGCGCCAAGATGCTCCAATCGACAAAAGGTAATGTTATCCGAAAGAAAATTCCATGGGGATTCTAAATCTGCAATCAGTTTTGGGATGCAACAGATACTTTTTGAGAAAATGATATTTTTGTGCAGCCTTCAAAAACTTAAAATTTCTTTAAAAGAAATTTCAATGCGTGGATCGTAATTTTTCTTTTATCTCGACAAGATGCTCCAATCGACAAAAGGTAATGTTATCCAAAAGAAAATTCCATGAGGATTCCAAATCTGCAATCCGTTTTGCGATACAACGGATACTTTTTGAGAAAATGATATTTTTGTGCAGCCTTCAAAAACTCAAAATTTCTCAAAAAAAAATTTCAATGCGTGGATCGTAATTTTTCTTTTATCTCGCCAAGATGCTCCAATCGACAAAAGGTAATGTTATCCAAAAGAAAATTCCATGGGAATTCTAAATCTGCAATCCGTTTTGCGATGCGACGGATACTTTTTGAGAAAATGATATTTTTGTGCAGCCTTCAAAAACTTAAAATTTAAAAAAAAAATTCTATTCGTGGATCGTAATTTCTCTTATATCGCGCCAAGATGTTCCAATCGAAAAAAGGCAACGCCATCCAAAAGAAAATTCCATGGGGATTCTAAATCTGCAATCAGTTTTGCAATGCGACGGATACTTTTTGAGAAAATTATATTTTTGTGCAGCCTTCAAAAACTTAAAATTTAAAAAAAAAAAATTTCAATGCGTGGATCGTAATTTTTCTTTTATCTCGCCAAGATGCTCCAATCGACAAAAGGTAATGTTATCCGAAAGAAAATTTCATGAGGATTCCAAATCAATCCATTTTGCTATGCGACGGATACTTTTTGAGAAAACAAAAACTTAAAATTTCTTTAAAAGAAATTTCAATGCGTGGATCGTAATTTTTCTTTTATCTCGCCAAGATGCTCCAATCGACAAAAGGTAATGTTATCCAAAAGAAAATTCCATGGGAATTCTAAATCTGCAATCCGTTTTGCGATGCGACGGATACTTTTTGAGAAAATGATATTTTTGTGCAGCCTTCAAAAACTTAAAATTTAAAAAAAAAAAATTCTATTCGTGGATCGTAATTTTTCTTATATCGCGCCAAGGTGCTCCAATCGACGAAAGGTAATATTTTCCAAAAGAAAATTCCATGGGGATTCTAAATCTGCAATCAGTTTTGGGATGCGACGGATACTTTTTGAGGAAATGATATTTTTGTGCAGCCTTCAAAAACTTAAAATTTCTTTAAAAGAAATTTCAATGCGTGGATCGTAATTTTTCTTTTATCTCGCCAAGATGCTCCAATCGACAAAAGGTAATGTTATCCGAAAGAAAATTTCATGAGGATTCCAAATCAATTCATTTTGCTATGCGACGGATACTTTTTGAGAAAATGATATTTTTGTGCAGCCTTCACAAACTTAAAATTTAAAAAAAAAATTCTATTCGTGGATCGTAATTTTTCTTATATCGCGCCAAGATGCTCCAATCGACAAAAGGTAATGTTATCCGAAAGAAAATTTCATGAGGATTCCAAATCAATCCATTTTGCGATGCGACGGATACTTTTTGAGAAAATGATATTTTTGTGCAGCCTTCAAAAACTTAAAATTTCTTTAAGAGAAATTTCAATGCGTGGATCGTAATTTTTCTTTTATCTCGCCAAGATGCTCCAATCGACAAAAGGTAATGTTATCCAAAAGAAAATTCCATGGGAATTCTAAATCTGCAATCAGTTTTGCAATGCGACGGATACTTTTTGAGAAAATTATATTTTTGTGCAGCCTTCAAAAACTTAAAATTTAAAAAAAAAAAATTTCAATGCGTGGATCGTAATTTTTCTTTTATCTCGCCAAGATGCTCCAATCGACAGAAGCTAATGTTGTCCGAAAGAAAATTCCATAAGGATTCCAAATCTGCAATTAGTTTTGCGATGCGACTGATACTTTTTGAGAAAATGATATTTTTGTGCAGCCTTCAAAACTTAAAATTTAAAAAAAAAATTTTATTCGTGGATCGTAATTTTTCTTATATCGCGCCAAGGTGCTCCAATCGACGAAAGGTAATATTTTCCAAAAGAAAATTCCATGGGGATTCTAAATCTGCAATCAGTTTTGGGATGCAACAGATACTTTTTGAGAAAATGATATTTTTGTGCAGCCTTCAAAAACTTAAAATTTCTTTAAAAGAAATTTCAATGCGTGGATCGTAATTTTTCTTTTATCTCGCCAAGATGCTCCAATCGACAAAAGGTAATGTTATCCAAAAGAAAATTCCATGAGGATTCCAAATCTGCAATCCGTTTTGCGATACAACGGATACTTTTTGAGAAAATAATATTTTTGTGCAGCCTTCAAAAACTCAAAATTTCTAAAAAAAAAATTTCAATGCGTGGATCGTAATTTTTCTTTTATCTCGCCAAGATGCTCAAATCGACAAAAGGTAATGTTATCCAAAAGAAAATTCCATGGGAATTCTAAATCTGCAATCCGTTTTGCGATGCGACGGATACTTTTTGAGAAAATGATATTTTTGTGCAGCCTTCAAAAACTTAAAATTTAAAAAAAAAAATTCTATTCGTGGATCGTAATTTTTCTTATATCGCGCCAAGATGCTCCAATCGACAAAAGGTAATGTTATCCGAAAGAAAATTCCATGAGGATTCCAAATCTGCAATCCGTTTTGCGATGCGACGGATACTTTTTGAGAAAATGATATTTTTGTGCAGCCTTCAAAAACTTAAAATTTCTTTAAAAGAAATTTCAATGCGTGGATCGTAATTTTTCTTTTATCTCGCCAAGATGCTCCAATCGACAAAAGCTAATGTTATCCGAAAGAAAATTCCATGAGGATTCCAGATCTGCAATCCGTTTTGCGATACGACGGATACTTTTTGAGAAAATGATATTTTTGTGCAGCCTTCAAAAACTTAAAATTTCTTTAAAAGAAATTTCAATGCGTGGATCGTAATTTTTCTTTTATCTCGCCAAGATGCTCCAATCGACAAAAGGTAATGTTATCCAAAAGAAAATTCCATGAGGATTCCAAATCTGCAATCCGTTTTGCGATACAACGGATACTTTTTGAGAAAATGATATTTTTGTGCAGCCTTCAAAAACTCAAAATTTCTCAAAAAAAAATTTCAGTGCGTGGATCGTAATTTTTCTTTTATCTCGCCAAGATGCTCCAATCGACAAAAGCTAATGTTATCCGAAAGAAAATTCCATGAGGATTCCAAATCTGCAATCCGTTTTGCGATACGACGGATACTTTTTGAGAAAATGATATTTTTGTGCAGCCTTCAAAAACTTAAAATTTCTTTAAAAGAAATTTCAATGCGTGGATCGTAATTTTTCTTTTATCTCGCCAAGATGCTCCAATCGACAAAAGGTAATGTTATCCAAAAGAAAATTCCATGAGAATTCTAAATCTGCAATCCGTTTTGCGATGCGACGGATACTTTTTGAGAAAATGATATTTTTGTGCAGCCTTCAAAAACTTAAAATTTAAAAAAAAAAAATTCTATTCGTGGATCGTAATTTTTCTTATATCGCGCCAAGATGCTCCAATCGACAAAAGGTAATGTTTTCCAAAAGAAAATTCCATGAGGATTCCAAATCTGCAATCTGTTTTGCGATGCGACGGATACTTTTTGAGAAAATGATATTTTTGTGCAGCCTTCAAAAACTTAAAATTTAAAAAAAAAATTCTATTCGTGGATCGTAATTTTTCTTATATCGCGCCAAGGTGCTCCAATCGACGAAAGGTAATATTTTCCAAAAGAAAATTCCATGGGGATTCTAAATCTGCAATCAGTTTTGGGATGCGACGGATACTTTTTGAAGAAATGATATTTTTGTGCAGCCTTCAAAAACTTAAAATTTCTTTAAAAGAAATTTCAATGCGTGGATCGTAATTTTTCTTTTATCTCGCCAAGATGCTCCAATCGACAAAAGGTAATGTTATCCGAAAGAAAATTTCATGAGGATTCCAAATCAATTCATTTTGCTATGCGACGGATACTTTTTGAGAAAATGATATTTTTGTGCAGCCTTCACAAACTTAAAATTTAAAAAAAAAAATTCTATTCGTGGATCGTAATTTTTCTTATATCGCGCCAAGATGCTCCAATCGACAAAAGGTAATGTTATCCGAAAGAAAATTTCATGAGGATTCCAAATCAATTCATTTTGCTATGCGACGGATACTTTTTGAGAAAATGATATTTTTGTGCAGCCTTCACAAACTTAAAATTTAAAAAAAAAAATTCTATTCGTGGATCGTAATTTTTCTTATATCGCGCCAAGGTGCTCCAATCGACGAAAGGTAATATTTGCCAAAAGAAAATTCCATGGGGATTCTAAATCTGCAATCAGTTTTGGGATGCGACGGATACTTTTTGAGGAAATGATATTTTTGTGCAGCCTTCAAAAACTTAAAATTTCTTTAAAAGAAATTTCAATGCGTGGATCGTAATTTTTCTTTTATCTCGCCAAGATGCTCCAATCGACAAAAGGTAATGTTATCCGAAAGAAAATTTCATGAGGATTCCAAATCAATTCATTTTGCTATGCGACGGATACTTTTTGAGAAAATGATATTTTTGTGCAGCCTTCACAAACTTAAAATTTAAAAAAAAAATTCTATTCGTGGATCGTAATTTTTCTTATATCGCGCCAAGATGCTCCAATCGACAAAAGGTAATGTTATCCGAAAGAAAATTTCATGAGGATTCCAAATCAATCCATTTTGCGATGCGACGGATACTTTTTGAGAAAATGATATTTTTGTGCAGCCTTCAAAAACTTAAAATTTCTTTAAGAGAAATTTCAATGCGTGGATCGTAATTTTTCTTTTATCTCGCCAAGATGCTCCAATCGACAAAAGGTAATGTTATCCAAAAGAAAATTCCATGGGAATTCTAAATCTGCAATCAGTTTTGCAATGCGACGGATACTTTTTGAGAAAATGATATTTTTGTGCAGCCTTCAAAAACTTAAAATTTCTTTAAAAAAAATTTCAATGCGTGGATCGTAATTTTTCTTTTATCTCGCCAAGATGCTCCAATCGACAGAAGCTAATGTTGTCCGAAAGAAAATTCCATAAGGATTCCAAATCTGCAATTAGTTTTGCGATGCGACTGATACTTTTTGAGAAAATGATATTTTTGTGCAGCCTTCAAAAACTTAAAATTTAAAAAAAAAATTTTATTCGTGGATCGTAATTTTTCTTATATCGCGCCAAGGTGCTCCAATCGACGAAAGGTAATATTTTCCAAAAGAAAATTCCATGGGGATTCTAAATCTGCAATCAGTTTTGGGATGCAACAGATACTTTTTGAGAAAATGATATTTTTGTGCAGCCTTCAAAAACTTAAAATTTCTTTAAAAGAAATTTCAATGCGTGGATCGTAATTTTTCTTTTATCTCGCCAAGATGCTCCAATCGACAAAAGGTAATGTTATCCAAAAGAAAATTCCATGAGGATTTCTTTAAAAGAAATTTCAATGCGTGGATCGTAATTTTTCTTTTATCTCGCCAAGATGCTCCAATCGACAAAAGCTAATGTTATCCGAAAGAAAATTCCATGAGGATTCCAGATCTGCAATCCGTTTTGCGATACGACGGATACTTTTTGAGAAAATGATATTTTTGTGCAGCCTTCAAAAACTTAAAATTTCTTTAAAAGAAATTTCAATGCGTGGATCGTAATTTTTCTTTTATCTCGCCAAGATGCTCCAATCGACAAAACGTAATGTTATCCAAAAGAAAATTCCATGAGGATTCCAAATCTGCAATCCGTTTTGCGATACAACGGATACTTTTTGAGAAAATGATATTTTTGTGCAGCCTTCAAAAACTCAAAATTTCTCAAAAAAAAATTTCAGTGCGTGGATCGTAATTTTTCTTTTATCTCGCCAAGATGCTCCAATCGACAAAAGCTAATGTTATCCGAAAGAAAATTCCATGAGGATTCCAAATCTGCAATCCGTTTTGCGATACGACGGATACTTTTTGAGAAAATGATATTTTTGTGCAGCCTTCAAAAACTTAAAATTTCTTTAAAAGAAATTTCAATGCGTGGATCGTAATTTTTCTTTTATCTCGCCAAGATGCTCCAATCGACAAAAGGTAATGTTATCCAAAAGAAAATTCCATGGGAATTCTAAATCTGCAATCCGTTTTGCGATGCGACGGATACTTTTTGAGAAAATGATATTTTTGTGCAGCCTTCAAAAACTTAAAATTTAAAAAAAAAAAATTCTATTCGTGGATCGTAATTTTTCTTATATCGCGCCAAGATGCTCCAATCGACAAAAGGTAATGTTATCCGAAAGAAAATTCCATGAGGATTCCAAATCTGCAATCCGTTTTGCGATGCGACGGATACTTTTTGAGAAAATGATATTTTTGTGCAGCCTTCAAAAACTTAAAATTTAAAAAAAAAATTCTATTCGTGGATCGTAATTTTTCTTATATCGCGCCAAGGTGCTCCAATCGACGAAAGGTAATATTTTCCAAAAGAAAATTCCATGGGGATTCTAAATCTGCAATCAGTTTTGGGATGCGACGGATACTTTTTGAAGAAATGATATTTTTGTGCAGCCTTCAAAAACTTAAAATTTCTTTAAAAGAAATTTCAATGCGTGGATCGTAATTTTTCTTTTATCTCGCCAAGATGCTCCAATCGACAAAAGGTAATGTTATCCGAAAGAAAATTTCATGAGGATTCCAAATCAATTCATTTTGCTATGCGACGGATACTTTTTGAGAAAATGATATTTTTGTGCAGCCTTCACAAACTTAAAATTTAAAAAAAAAAATTCTATTCGTGGATCGTAATTTTTCTTATATCGCGCCAAGATGCTCCAATCGACAAAAGGTAATGTTATCCGAAAGAAAATTTCATGAGGATTCCAAATCAATTCATTTTGCTATGCGACGGATACTTTTTGAGAAAATGATATTTTTGTGCAGCCTTCACAAACTTAAAATTTAAAAAAAAAAATTCTATTCGTGGATCGTAATTTTTCTTATATCGCGCCAAGGTGCTCCAATCGACGAAAGGTAATATTTTCCAAAAGAAAATTCCATGGGGATTCTAAATCTGCAATCAGTTTTGGGATGCGACGGATACTTTTTGAGGAAATGATATTTTTGTGCAGCCTTCAAAAACTTAAAATTTCTTTAAAAGAAATTTCAAAGCGTGGATCGTAATTTTTCTTTTATCTCGCCAAGATGCTCCAATCGACAAAAGGTAATGTTATCCGAAAGAAAATTTCATGAGGATTCCAAATCAATTCATTTTGCTATGCGACGGATACTTTTTGAGAAAATGATATTTTTGTGCAGCCTTCACAAACTTAAAATTTAAAAAAAAAAATTCTATTCGTGGATCGTAATTTTTCTTATATCGCGCCAAGATGCTCCAATCGACAAAAGGTAATGTTATCCGAAAGAAAATTTCATGAGGATTCCAAATCAATCCATTTTGCGATGCGACAGATACTTTTTGAGAAAATGATATTTTTGTGCAGCCTTCACAAACTTAAAATTTAAAAAAAAAATTCTATTCGTGGATCGTAATTTTTCTTATATCGCGCCAAGGTGCTCCAATCGACGAAAGGTAATATTTTCCAAAAGAAAATTCCATGGGGATTCTAAATCTGCAATCAGTTTTGGGATGCGACGGATACTTTTTGAGGAAATGATATTTTTGTGCAGCCTTCAAAAACTTAAAATTTCTTTAAAAGAAATTTCAATGCGTGGATCGTAATTTTTCTTTTATCTCGCCAAGATGCTCCAATCGACAAAAGGTAATGTTATCCGAAAGAAAATTTCATGAGGATTCCAAATCAATTCATTTTGCTATGCGACGGATACTTTTTGAGAAAATGATATTTTTGTGCAGCCTTCAAAAACTTAAAATTTCTTTAAAAGAAATTTCAATGCGTGGATCGTAATTTTTCTTTTATCTCGCCAAGATGCTCCAATCGACAAAAGGTAATGTTATCCGAAAGAAAATTTCATGAGGATTCCAAATCAATTCATTTTGCTATGCGACGGATACTTTTTGAGAAAATGATATTTTTGTGCAGCCTTCAAAAACTTAAAATTTCTTTAAGAGAAATTTCAATGCGTGGATCGTAATTTTTCTTTTATCTCGCCAAGATGCTCCAATCGACAAAAGGTAATGTTATCCAAAAGAAAATTCCATGGGAATTCTAAATCTGCAATCAGTTTTGCAATGCGACGGATACTTTTTGAGAAAATGATATTTTTGTGCAGCCTTCAAAAACTTAAAATTTCTTTAAAAAAAATTTCAATGCGTGGATCGTAATTTTTCTTTTATCTCGCCAAGATGCTCCAATCGACAGAAGCTAATGTTGTCCGAAAGAAAATTCCATAAGGATTCCAAATCTGCAATTAGTTTTGCGATGCGACTGATACTTTTTGAGAAAATGATATTTTTGTGCAGCCTTCAAAAACTTAAAATTTAAAAAAAAAATTTTATTCGTGGATCGTAATTTTTCTTATATCGCGCCAAGGTGCTCCAATCGACGAAAGGTAATATTTTCCAAAAGAAAATTCCATGGGGATTCTAAATCTGCAATCAGTTTTGGGATGCAACAGATACTTTTTGAGAAAATGATATTTTTGTGCAGCCTTCAAAAACTTAAAATTTCTTTAAAAGAAATTTCAATGCGTGGATCGTAATTTTTCTTTTATCTCGCCAAGATGCTCCAATCGACAAAAGGTAAAGTTATCCAAAAGAAAATTCCATGAGGATTCCAAATCTGCAATCCGTTTTGCGATACAACGGATACTTTTTGAGAAAATGATATTTTTGTGCAGCCTTCAAAAACTCAAAATTTCTCAAAAAAAAATTTCAATGCGTGGATCGTAATTTTTCTTTTATCTCGCCAAGATGCTCCAATCGACAAAAGGTAATGTTATCCAAAAGAAAATTCCATGGGAATTCTAAATCTGCAATCTGTTTTGCGATGCGACGGATACTTTTTGAGAAAATGATATTTTTGTGCAGCCTTCAAAAACTTAAAATTTAAAAAAAAAAAATTCTATTCGTGGATCGTAATTTTTCTTATATCGCGCCAAGATGCTCCAATCGACAAAAGGTAATGTTATCCGAAAGAAAATTCCATGAGGATTCCAAATCTGCAATCCGTTTTGCGATGCGACGGATACTTTTTGAGAAAATGATATTTTTGTGCAGCCTTCAAAAACTTAAAATTTAAAAAAAAAATTCTATTCGTGGATCGTAATTTCTCTTATATCGCGCCAAGATGTTCCAATCGAAAAAAGGCAACGCCATCCAAAAGAAAATTCCATGGGGATTCTAAATCTGCAATCAGTTTTGCAATGCGACGGATACTTTTTGAGAAAATTATATTTTTGTGCAGCCTTCAAAAACTTAAAATTTAAAAAAAAAAAATTTCAATGCGTGGATCGTAATTTTTCTTTTATCTCGCCAAGATGCTCCAATCGACAAAAGGTAATGTTATCCGAAAGAAAATTTCATGAGGATTAAAAATCAATCCATTTTGCTATGCGACGGATACTTTTTGAGAAAATGATATTTTTGTGCAGCCTTCAAAAACTTAAAATTTCTTTAAAAGAAATTTCAATGCGTGGATCGTAATTTTTCTTTTATCTCGCCAAGATGCTCCAATCGACAAAAGGTAATGTTATCCAAAAGAAAATTCCATGGGAATTCTAAATCTGCAATCCGTTTTGCGATGCGACGGATACTTTTTGAGAAAATGATATTTTTGTGCAGCCTTCAAAAACTTAAAATTTAAAAAAAAAAAATTCTATTCGTGGATCGTAATTTTTCTTATATCGCGCCAAGGTGCTCCAATCGACGAAAGGTAATATTTTCCAAAAGAAAATTCCATGGGGATTCTAAATCTGCAATCAGTTTTGGGATGCGACGGATACTTTTTGAGGAAATGATATTTTTGTGCAGCCTTCAAAAACTTAAAATTTCTTTAAAAGAAATTTCAATGCGTGGATCGTAATTTTTCTTTTATCTCGCCAAGATGCTCCAATCGACAAAAGGTAATGTTATCCGAAAGAAAATTTCATGAGGATTCCAAATCAATTCATTTTGCTATGCGACGGATACTTTTTGAGAAAATGATATTTTTGTGCAGCCTTCACAAACTTAAAATTTAAAAAAAAAAATTCTATTCGTGGATCGTAATTTTTCTTATATCGCGCCAAGATGCTCCAATCGACAAAAGGTAATGTTATCCGAAAGAAAATTTCATGAGGATTCCAAATCAATCCATTTTGCGATGCGACGGATACTTTTTGAGAAAATGATATTTTTGTGCAGCCTTCAAAAACTTAAAATTTCTTTAAGAGAAATTTCAATGCGTGGATCGTAATTTTTCTTTTATCTCGCCAAGATGCTCCAATCGACAAAAGGTAATGTTATCCAAAAGAAAATTCCATGGGAATTCTAAATCTGCAATCAGTTTTGCAATGCGACGGATACTTTTTGAGAAAATGATATTTTTGTGCAGCCTTCAAAAACTTAAAATTTCTTTAAAAAAAATTTCAATGCGTGGATCGTAATTTTTCTTTTATCTCGCCAAGATGCTCCAATCGACAGAAGCTAATGTTGTCCGAAAGAAAATTCCATAAGGATTCCAAATCTGCAATTAGTTTTGCGATGCGACTGATACTTTTTGAGAAAATGATATTTTTGTGCAGCCTTCAAAAACTTAAAATTTAAAAAAAAAATTTTATTCGTGGATCGTAATTTTTCTTATATCGCGCCAAGGTGCTCCAATCGACGAAAGGTAATATTTTCCAAAAGAAAATTCCATGGGGATTCTAAATCTGCAATCAGTTTTGGGATGCAACAGATACTTTTTGAGAAAATGATATTTTTGTGCAGCCTTCAAAAACTTAAAATTTCTTTAAAAGAAATTTCAATGCGTGGATCGTAATTTTTCTTTTATCTCGCCAAGATGCTCCAATCGACAAAAGGTAATGTTATCCAAAAGAAAATTCCATGAGGATTCCAAATCTGCAATCCGTTTTGCGATACAACGGATACTTTTTGAGAAAATGATATTTTTGTGCAGCCTTCAAAAACTCAAAATTTCTCAAAAAAAAATTTCAATGCGTGGATCGTAATTTTTCTTTTATCTCGCCAAGATGCTCCAATCGACAAAAGGTAATGTTATCCAAAAGAAAATTCCATGGGAATTCTAAATCTGCAATCCGTTTTGCGATGCGACGGATACTTTTTGAGAAAATGATATTTTTGTGCAGCCTTCAAAAACTTAAAATTTAAAAAAAAAAAATTCTATTCGTGGAACGTAATTTTTCTTATATCGCGCCAAGATGCTCCAATCGACAAAAAGTAATGTTATCCGAAAGAAAATTCCATGAGGATTCCAAATCTGCAATCCGTTTTGCGATGTGACGGATACTTTTTGAGAAAATGATATTTTTGTGCAGCCTTCAAAAACTTAAAATTTCTTTAAAAGAAATTTCAATGCGTGGATCGTAATTTTTCTTTTATCTCGCCAAGATGCTCCAATCGACAAAAGCTAATGTTATCCGAAAGAAAATTCCATGAGGATTCCAGATCTGCAATCCGTTTTGCGATACGACGGATACTTTTTGAGAAAATGATATTTTTGTGCAGCCTTCAAAAACTTAAAATTTCTTTAAAAGAAATTTCAATGCGTGGATCGTAATTTTTCTTTTATCTCGCCAAGATGCTCCAATCGACAAAAGGTAATGTTATCCAAAAGAAAATTCCATGAGGATTCCAAATCTGCAATCCGTTTTGCGATACAACGGATACTTTTTGAGAAAATGATATTTTTGTGCAGCCTTCAAAAACTCAAAATTTCTCAAAAAAAAATTTCAGTGCGTGGATCGTAATTTTTCTTTTATCTCGCCAAGATGCTCCAATCGACAAAAGGTAATGTTATCCAAAAGAAAATTCCATGGGAATTCTAAATCTGCAATCCGTTTTGCGATGCGACGGATACTTTTTGAGAAAATGATATTTTTGTGCAGCCTTCAAAAACTTAAAATTTAAAAAAAAAAAATTCTATTCGTGGATCGTAATTTTTCTTATATCGCGCCAAGGTGCTCCAATCGACGAAAGGTAATATTTTCCAAAAGAAAATTCCATGGGGATTCTAAATCTGCAATCAGTTTTGGGATGCGACGGATACTTTTTGAGGAAATGATATTTTTGTGCAGCCTTCAAAAACTTAAAATTTCTTTAAAAGAAATTTCAATGCGTGGATCGTAATTTTTCTTTTATCTCGCCAAGATGCTCCAATCGACAAAAGGTAATGTTATCCGAAAGAAAATTTCATGAGGATTCCAAATCAATTCATTTTGCTATGCGACGGATACTTTTTGAGAAAATGATATTTTTGTGCAGCCTTCACAAACTTAAAATTTAAAAAAAAAAATTCTATTCGTGGATCGTAATTTTTCTTATATCGCGCCAAGATGCTCCAATCGACAAAAGGTAATGTTATCCGAAAGAAAATTTCATGAGGATTCCAAATCAATCCATTTTGCGATGCGACGGATACTTTTTGAGAAAATGATATTTTTGTGCAGCCTTCAAAAACTTAAAATTTCTTTAAGAGAAATTTCAATGCGTGGATCGTAATTTTTCTTTTATCTCGCCAAGATGCTCCAATCGACAAAAGGTAATGTTATCCAAAAGAAAATTCCATGGGAATTCTAAATCTGCAATCAGTTTTGCAATGCGACGGATACTTTTTGAGAAAATGATATTTTTGTGCAGCCTTCAAAAACTTAAAATTTCTTTAAAAAAAATTTCAATGCGTGGATCGTAATTTTTCTTTTATCTCGCCAAGATGCTCCAATCGACAGAAGCTAATGTTGTCCGAAAGAAAATTCCATAAGGATTCCAAATCTGCAATTAGTTTTGCGATGCGACTGATACTTTTTGAGAAAATGATATTTTTGTGCAGCCTTCAAAAACTTAAAATTTAAAAAAAAAATTTTATTCGTGGATCGTAATTTTTCTTATATCGCGCCAAGGTGCTCCAATCGACGAAAGGTAATATTTTCCAAAAGAAAATTCCATGGGGATTCTAAATCTGCAATCAGTTTTGGGATGCAACAGATACTTTTTGAGAAAATGATATTTTTGTGCAGCCTTCAAAAACTTAAAATTTCTTTAAAAGAAATTTCAATGCGTGGATCGTAATTTTTCTTTTATCTCGCCAAGATGCTCCAATCGACAAAAGGTAATGTTATCCAAAAGAAAATTCCATGGGAATTCTAAATCTGCAATCCGTTTTGCGATGCGACGGATACTTTTTGAGAAAATGATATTTTTGTGCAGCCTTCAAAAACTTAAAATTTAAAAAAAAAAAATTCTATTCGTGGATCGTAATTTTTCTTATATCGCGCCAAGATGCTCCAATCGACAAAAGGTAATGTTATCCGAAAGAAAATTCCATGAGGATTCCAAATCTGCAATCCGTTTTGCGATGCGACGGATACTTTTTGAGAAAATGATATTTTTGTGCAGCCTTCAAAAACTTAAAATTTCTTTAAAAGAAATTTCAATGCGTGGATCGTAATTTTTCTTTTATCTCGCCAAGATGCTCCAATCGACAAAAGCTAATGTTATCCGAAAGAAAATTCCATGAGGATTCCAGATCTGCAATCCGTTTTGCGATACGACGGATACTTTTTGAGAAAATGATATTTTTGTGCAGCCTTCAAAAACTTAAAATTTCTTTAAAAGAAATTTCAATGCGTGGATCGTAATTTTTCTTTTATCTCGCCAAGATGCTCCAATCGACAAAAGGTAATGTTATCCAAAAGAAAATTCCATGAGGATTCCAAATCTGCAATCCGTTTTGCGATACAACGGATACTTTTTGAGAAAATGATATTTTTGTGCAGCCTTCAAAAACTCAAAATTTCTCAAAAAAAAATTTCAGTGCGTGGATCGTAATTTTTCTTTTATCTCGCCAAGATGCTCCAATCGACAAAAGCTAATGTTATCCGAAAGAAAATTCCATGAGGATTCCAAATCTGCAATCCGTTTTGCGATACGACGGATACTTTTTGAGAAAATGATATTTTTGTGCAGCCTTCAAAAACTTAAAATTTCTTTAAAAGAAATTTCAATGCGTGGATCGTAATTTTTCTTTTATCTCGCCAAGATGCTCCAATCGACAAAAGGTAATGTTATCCAAAAGAAAATTCCATGAGGATTCCAAATCTGCAATCCGTTTTGCGATACAACGGATACTTTTTGAGAAAATGATATTTTTGTGCAGCCTTCAAAAACTTAAAATTTAAAAAAAAAAAATTCTATTCGTGGATCGTAATTTTTCTTATATCGCGCCAAGATGCTCTAATCGACAAAAGGTAATGTTATCCGAAAGAAAATTCCATGAGGATTCCAAATCTGCAATCCATTTTGCGATGCGACGGATACTTTTTGAGAAAATGATATTTTTGTGCAGCCTTCAAAAACTTAAAATTTCTTTAAGAGAAATTTCAATGCGTGGATCGTAATTTTTCTTTTATCTCGCCAAGATGCTCCAATCGACAAAAGGTAATGTTATCCAAAAGAAAATTCCATGGGAATTCTAAATCTGCAATCAGTTTTGCAATGCGACGGATACTTTTTGAGAAAATGATATTTTTGTGCAGCCTTCAAAAACTTAAAATTTCTTTAAAAAAAATTTCAATGCGTGGATCGTAATTTTTCTTTTATCTCGCCAAGATGCTCCAATCGACAGAAGCTAATGTTGTCCGAAAGAAAATTCCATAAGGATTCCAAATCTGCAATTAGTTTTGCGATGCGACTGATACTTTTTGAGAAAATGATATTTTTGTGCAGCCTTCAAAAACTTAAAATTTAAAAAAAAAATTTTATTCGTGGATCGTAATTTTTCTTATATCGCGCCAAGGTGCTCCAATCGACGAAAGGTAATATTTTCCAAAAGAAAATTCCATGGGGATTCTAAATCTGCAATCAGTTTTGGGATGCAACAGATACTTTTTGAGAAAATGATATTTTTGTGCAGCCTTCAAAAACTTAAAATTTCTTTAAAAGAAATTTCAATGCGTGGATCGTAATTTTTCTTTTATCTCGCCAAGATGCTCCAATCGACAAAAGGTAATGTTATCCAAAAGAAAATTCCATGAGGATTCCAAATCTGCAATCCGTTTTGCGATACAACGGATACTTTTTGAGAAAATGATATTTTTGTGCAGCCTTCAAAAACTCAAAATTTCTCAAAAAAAAATTTCAATGCGTGGATCGTAATTTTTCTTTTATCTCGCCAAGATGCTCCAATCGACAAAAGGTAATGTTATCCAAAAGAAAATTCCATGGGAATTCTAAATCTGCAATCCGTTTTGCGATGCGACGGATACTTTTTGAGAAAATGATATTTTTGTGCAGCCTTCAAAAACTTAAAATTTAAAAAAAAAAAATTCTATTCGTGGATCGTAATTTTTCTTATATCGCGCCAAGATGCTCCAATCGACAAAAGGTAATGTTATCCGAAAGAAAATTCCATGAGGATTCCAAATCTGCAATCCGTTTTGCGATGCGACGGATACTTTTTGAGAAAATGATATTTTTGTGCAGCCTTCAAAAACTTAAAATTTCTTTAAAAGAAATTTCAATGCGTGGATCGTAATTTTTCTTTTATCTCGCCAAGATGCTCCAATCGACAAAAGCTAATGTTATCCGAAAGAAAATTCCATGAGGATTCCAGATCTGCAATCCGTTTTGCGATACGACGGATACTTTTTGAGAAAATGATATTTTTGTGCAGCCTTCAAAAACTTAAAATTTCTTTAAAAGAAATTTCAATGCGTGGATCGTAATTTTTCTTTTATCTCGCCAAGATGCTCCAATCGACAAAAGGTAATGTTATCCAAAAGAAAATTCCATGAGGATTCCAAATCTGCAATCCGTTTTGCGATACAACGGATACTTTTTGAGAAAATGATATTTTTGTGCAGCCTTCAAAAACTCAAAATTTCTCAAAAAAAAATTTCAGTGCGTGGATCGTAATTTTTCTTTTATCTCGCCAAGATGCTCCAATCGACAAAAGCTAATGTTATCCGAAAGAAAATTCCATGAGGATTCCAAATCTGCAATCCGTTTTGCGATACGACGGATACTTTTGAGAAAATGATATTTTTGTGCAGCCTTCAAAAACTTAAAATTTCTTTAAAAGAAATTTCAATGCGTGGATCGTAATTTTTCTTTTATCTCGCCAAGATGCTCCAATCGACAAAAGGTAATGTTATCCAAAAGAAAATTCCATGGGAATTCTAAATCTGCAATCCGTTTTGCGATGCGACGGATACTTTTTGAGAAAATGATATTTTTGTGCAGCCTTCAAAAACTTAAAATTTAAAAAAAAAAATTCTATTCGTGGATCGTAATTTTTCTTATATCGCGCCAAGATGCTCTAATCGACAAAAGGTAATGTTATCCGAAAGAAAATTCCATGAGGATTCCAAATCTGCAATCCGTTTTGCGATGCGACGGATACTTTTTGAGAAAATGATATTTTTGTGCAGCCTTCAAAAACTTAAAATTTAAAAAAAAAAAATTCTATTCGTGGATCGTAATTTTTCTTATATCGCGCCAAGATGCTCCAATCGACAAAAGGTAATGTTATCCGAAAGAAAATTCCATGGGGATTCCAAATCTGCAATCCGTTTTGCGATGCGACGGATACTTTTTGAAGAAATGATATTTTTGTGCAGCCTTCAAAAACTTAAAATTTCTTTAAAAGAAATTTCAATGCGTGGATCGTAATTTTTCTTTTATCTCGCCAAGATGCTCCAATCGACAAAAGGTAATGTTATCCGAAAGAAAATTCCATGAGGATTCCAAATCTGCAATCCGTTTTGCGATGCGACGGATACTTTTTGAGAAAATGATATTTTTGTGCAGCCTTCAAAAACTTAAAATTTAAAAAAAAAAAAAATTCTATTCGTGGATCGTAATTTTTCTTATATCGCGCCAAGATGCTCCAATCGACAAAAGGTAATGTTATCCGAAAGAAAATTCCATGAGGATTCCAAATCTGCAATCTGTTTTGCGATGCGACGGATACTTTTTGAGAAAATGATATTTTTGTGCAGCCTTCAAAAACTTAAAATTTAAAAAAAAAATTCTATTCGTAGATCGTAATTTTTCTTATATCGCGCCAAGGTGCTCCAATCGACGAAAGGTAATATTTTCCAAAAGAAAATTCCATGGGGATTCTAAATCTGCAATCAGTTTTGGGATGCGACGGATACTTTTTGAAGAAATGATATTTTTGTGCAGCCTTCAAAAACTTAAAATTTCTTTAAAAGAAATTTCAATGCGTGGATCGTAATTTTTCTTTTATCTCGCCAAGATGCTCCAATCGACAAAAGGTAATGTTATCCGAAAGAAAATTTCATGAGGATTCCAAATCAATTCATTTTGCTATGCGACGGATACTTTTTGAGAAAATGATATTTTGTGCAGCCTTCACAAACTTAAAATTTAAAAAAAAAAATTCTATTCGTGGATCGTAATTTTTCTTATATCGCGCCAAGATGCTCCAATCGACAAAAGGTAATGTTATCCGAAAGAAAATTTGATGAGGATTCCAAATCAATCCATTTTGCGATGCGACGGATACTTTTTGAGAAAATGATATTTTTGTGCAGCCTTCAAAAACTTAAAATTTCTTTAAGAGAAATTTCAATGCGTGGATCGTAATTTTTCTTTTATCTCGCCAAGATGCTCCAATCGACAAAAGGTAATGTTATCCAAAAGAAAATTCCATGGGAATTCTAAATCTGCAATCAGTTTTGCAATGCGACGGATACTTTTTGAGAAAATGATATTTTTGTGCAGCCTTCAAAAACTTAAAATTTCTTTAAAAAAAATTTCAATGCGTGGATCGTAATTTTTCTTTTATCTCGCCAAGATGCTCCAATCGACAGAAGCTAATGTTGTCCGAAAGAAAATTCCATAAGGATTCCAAATCTGCAATTAGTTTTGCGATGCGACTGATACTTTTGAGAAAATGATATTTTTGTGCAGCCTTCAAAAACTTAAAATTTAAAAAAAAAATTTTATTCGTGGATCGTAATTTTTCTTATATCGCGCCAAGGTGCTCCAATCGACGAAAGGTAATATTTTCCAAAAGAAAATTCCATGGGGATTCTAAATCTGCAATCAGTTTTGGGATGCAACAGATACTTTTTGAGAAAATGATATTTTTGTGCAGCCTTCAAAAACTTAAAATTTCTTTAAAAGAAATTTCAATGCGTGGATCGTAATTTTTCTTTTATCTCGCCAAGATGCTCCAATCGACAAAAGCTAATGTTATCCAAAAGAAAATTCCATGAGGATTCCAAATCTGCAATCCGTTTTGCGATACAACGGATACTTTTTGAGAAAATGATATTTTTGTGCAGCCTTCAAAAACTCAAAATTTCTCAAAAAAAAATTTCAGTGCGTGGATCGTAATTTTTCTTTTATCTCGCCAAGATGCTCCAATCGACAAAAGCTAATGTTATCCGAAAGAAAATTCCATGAGGATTCCAAATCTGCAATCCGTTTTGCGATACGACGGATACTTTTTGAGAAAATGATATTTTTGTGCAGCCTTCAAAAACTTAAAATTTCTTTAAAAGAAATTTCAATGCGTGGATCGTAATTTTTCTTTTATCTCGCCAAGATGCTCCAATCGACAAAAGGTAATGTTATCCAAAAGAAAATTCCATGGGAATTCTAAATCTGCAATCCGTTTTGCGATGCGACGGATACTTTTTGAGAAAATGATATTTTTGTGCAGCCTTCAAAAACTTAAAATTAAAAAAAAAAAAATTCTATTCGTGGATCGTAATTTTTCTTATATCGCGCCAAGATGCTCCAATCGACAAAAGGTAATGTTATCCGAAAGAAAATTCCATGAGGATTCCAAATCTGCAATCCGTTTTGCGATGCGACGGATACTTTTTGAGAAAATGATATTTTTGTGCAGCCTTCAAAAACTTAAAATTTAAAAAAAAAATTCTATTCGTGGATCGTAATTTCTCTTATATCGCGCCAAGATGTTCCAATCGAAAAAAGGCAACGCCATCCAAAAGAAAATTCCATGGGGATTCTAAATCTGCAATCAGTTTTGCAATGCGACGGATACTTTTTGAGAAAATTATATTTTTGTGCAGCCTTCAAAAACTTAAAATTTAAAAAAAAAAAATTTCAATGCGTGGATCGTAATTTTTCTTTTATCTCGCCAAGATGCTCCAATCGACAAAAGGTAATGTTATCCGAAAGAAAATTTCATGAGGATTCCAAATCAATCCATTTTGCTATGCGACGGATACTTTTTGAGAAAATGATATTTTTGTGCAGCCTTCAAAAACTTAAAATTTCTTTAAAAGAAATTTCAATGCGTGGATCGTAATTTTTCTTTTATCTCGCCAAGATGCTCCAATCGACAAAAGGTAATGTTATCCAAAAGAAAATTCCATGGGAATTCTAAATCTGCAATCCGTTTTGCGATGCGACGGATACTTTTTGAGAAAATGATATTTTTGTGCAACCTTCAAAAACTTAAAATTTAAAAAAAAAAAAATTCTATTCGTGGATCGTAATTTTTCTTATATCGCGCCAAGATGCTCCAATCGACAAAAGGTAATGTTATCCAAAAGAAAATTCCATGGGAATTCTAAATCTGCAATCAGTTTTGCGATGCGACGGATACTTTTTGAGAAATGATATTTTTGTGCAGCCTTCAAAAACTTAAAATTTAAAAAAAAAATTCTATTCGTGGATCGTAATTTCTCTTATATCGCGCCAAGATGTTCCAATCGAAAAAAGGCAACGCCATCCAAAAGAAAATTCCATGGGGATTCTAAATCTGCAATCAGTTTTGCAATGCGACGGATACTTTTTGAGAAAATTATATTTTTGTGCAGCCTTCAAAAACTTAAAATTTAAAAAAAAAAAATTTCAATGCGTGGATCGTAATTTTTCTTTTATCTCGCCAAGATGCTCCAATCGACAAAAGGTAATGTTATCCGAAAGAAAATTTCATGAGGATTCCAAATCAA
>CATIXX010000091.1:0-64484 GCA_949716465.1 Chalcosyrphus nemorum | reverse complement strand
TACCCTTTGTCGATTGGAGCATCTTGGCGCGATATAAGAAAAATTACGATCCACGAATAGAATTTTTTTTTTTAAATTTTAAGTTTTTGAAGGCTGCACAAAAATATCATTTTCTCAAAAAGTATCCGTCGTATCGCAAAACGGATTGCAGATTTGGAATCCTCATGGAATTTTCTTTCGGATAACATTACCTTTTGTCGATTGGAGCATCTTGGCGAGATAAAAGAAAAATTACGATCCACGCACTGAATTTTTTTTTTTTTAAATTTTAAGTTTTTGAAGGCTGCACAAAAATATCATTTTCTCAAAAAGTATCCGTCGCATCGCAAAACCGATTGCAGATTTAGAATCCCCATAAAATTTTCTTTTGGATGGCATTACCTCTTGTCGATTGGAGCGATTGAAGCATCTTGGCGAGATAAAAGAAAAATTACGATCCACGTATTGAATTTTTTTTTATGAAATTTTAATTTTTTGAAGGCTGCACAAAATATCATTTTCTCAAAAAGTATCCGTCGCATCGCAAAGCTGATTGCAGATTTAGAATCCCATGAAATTTTCGTTTGGATGGCATTACCTTTTGTCAATTGGAGCATCTTGGCGCGATATAAGAAAAATTACGATCCACGAAAAGAATTTTTTTTTTTTAATTTTAAGTTTTTGAAGGCTGCACAAAAATATCATTTTCTCAAAAAGTATCCGTCGTATCGCAAAACGGATTGCAGATTTGGAATCCTCATGGAATTTTCTTTCGGATAACATCAGCTTTTGTCGATTGGAGCATCTTGGCGAGATAAAAGAAAAATTACGATCCACGCACTGAATTTTTTTTTTTTAAATTTTAAGTTTTTGAAGGCTGCACAAAAATATCATTTTCTCAAAAAGTATCCGTCGCATCGCAAAACCGATTGCAGATTTAGAATCCCCATAAAATTTTCTTTTGGATGGCATTGCCTTTTGTCGATTGGAGCATCTTGGCGAGATAAAAGAAAAATTACGATCCACGCACTGAAATTTTTTTTTGAGAAATTTTGAGTTTTTGAAGGCTGCACAAAAATATCATTTTCTCAAAAAGTATCCGTCGCATCGCAAAACTGATTGCAGATTTAGAATCCCCATGGAATTTTCTTTTGGATGGCGTTGCCTTTTGTAAATTGGAGCATCTTGGCGAGATAAAAGAAAAATTACGATATACGCGTTGAAATTTTTTTTAAAGAAATTTAAAGTTTTTGAAGGCTGCACAAAAATATCATTTTCTCAAAAAGTATCCGTCGCATCGCAAAACCGATTGCAGATTTAGAATCCCCATAGAATTTTCTTTTGGATGGCATTACCTCTTGTCGATTGGAGCGATTGAAGCATCTTGGCGAGATAAAAGAAAAATTACGATCCACGTATTGAAATTTTTTTTAAGGAAATTTTAATTTTTTGAAGGCTGCACAAAAATATCATTTTCTCAAAAAGTATCCGTCGCATCGCAAAACCGATTGCAGATTTAGAATCCCCATGGAATTTTCTTTCGGATAACATTACCTTTTGTCGATTGGAACATCTTGGCGCGATATAAGAGAAATTACGATCCACGCATTGAATTTTTTTTTAAGAATTTTTAAGTTTTTGAAGGCTGCACAAAAATATCATTTTCTCAAAAAGTATCCGTCGCATCGCAAAATGGATTGATTTGGAATCCTCACGAAATTTTCTTTCTTTCTTTCGGATGTCGATTGGAGCATCTTGGCGAGATAAAAGAAAAATTACGATCCACGCATTGAATTTTTTTTTATGAAATTTTAATTTTTTGAAGGCTGCACAAAAATATCATTTTCTCAAAAAGTATCCGTCGCATCGCAAAGCTGATTGCAGATTTAGAATCCCCATGAAATTTTCGTTTGGATGGCATTACCTTTTGTCAATTGGAGCATCTTGGCGCGATATAAGAAAAATTACGATCCACGAATAGAATTTTTTTTTTTAAATTTTAAGTTTTTGAAGGCTGCACAAAAATATCATTTTCTCAAAAAGTATCCGCCGTATCGCAAAACGGATTGCAAATTTGGAATCCTCATGGAATTTTCTTTCGGATAACATTACCTTTTGTCGATTGGAGCATCTTGGCGAGATAAAAGAAAAATTACGATCCACGCACTGAATTTTTTTTTTTTTAAATTTTAAGTTTTTGAAGGCTGCACAAAAATATCATTTTCTCAAAAAGTATCCGTCGCATCGCAAAACCGATTGCAGATTTAGAATCCCCATAGAATTTTCGTTTGGATGGCATTACCATTTGTCGATTGGAGCATCTTGGCGCGATATAAGAAAAATTACGATCCACGAATAGAATTTTTTTTTTTTTAATTTTAAGTTTTTGAAGGCTGCACAAAAATATCATTTTCTCAAAAAGTATCCGTCGCATCGCAAAACTGATTGCAGATTTAGAATCCCCATGGAATTTTCTTTTGGATGGCATTACCCTTTGTCGATTGGAGCATCTTGGCGCGATATAAGAAAAATTACGATCCACGAATAGAATTTTTTTTTTAAATTTTAAGTTTTTGAAGGCTGCACAAAAATATCATTTTCTCAAAAAGTATCCGTCGTATCGCAAAACGGATTGCAGATTTGGAATCCTCATGGAATTTTCTTTCGGATAACATTACCTTTTGTCGATTGGAGCATCTTGGCGAGATAAAAGAAAAATTACGATCCACGCACTGAAATTTTTTTTTGAGAAATTTTGAGTTTTTGAAGGCTGCACAAAAATATCATTTTCTCAAAAAGTATCCGTCGCATTGCAAAACTGATTGCAGATTTAGAATCCCCATGGAATTTTCTTTTGGATAACATTACCTTTTGTCGATTGGAGCATCTTGGCGCGATATAAGAAAAATTACGATCCAAGAATTGATTTTTTTACAGAATTTTTAGTTTTTGAAGGCTGCACAAAAATATAATTTTCTCAAAAAGTATCCGTCGCATTGCAAAACTGATTGCAGATTTAGAATCCCCATGGAATTTTCTTTTGGATGGCATTGCCTTTTGTCGATTGGAGCATCTTGGCGAGATAAAAGAAAAATTGCGATTCACGCGTTGAAATTTTTTTTAAAGAAATTTAAAGTTTTTGAAGGCTGCACAAAAATATCATTTTCTCAAAAAGTATCCGTCGCATCGCAAAACCGATCGCAGATTTAGAATCCCCATAGAATTTTCGTTTGGATGGCATTACCTTTTGTCGATTGGAGCATCTTGGCGCGATATAAGAAAAATTACGATCCACGAATAGAATTTTTTTTTTTTAATTTTAAGTTTTTGAAGGCTGCACAAAAATATCATTTTCTCAAAAAGTATCCGTCGCATCGCAAAACGGATTGCAGATTTGGAATCCTCATGAAATTTTCTTTCTTTCTTTCGGATGTCGATTGGAGCATCTTGGCGAGATAAAAGAAAAATTACGATCCACGCATTGAATTTTTTTTTATGAAATTTTAATTTTTTGAAGGCTGCACAAAAATATCATTTTCTCAAAAAGTATCCGTCGCATCGCAAAACCGATTGCAGATTTAGAATCCCCATAAAATTTTCTTTTGGATGGCATTACCTTTTGTCGATTGGAGCATCTTGGCGCGATATAAGAAAAATTACGATCCACGAATAGAATTTTTTTTTTTTTAATTTTAAGTTTTTGAAGGCTGCACAAAAATATCATTTTCTCAAAAAGTATCCGTCGTATCGCAAAACGGATTGCAGATTTGGAATCCTCATGGAATTTTCTTTCGGATAACATCAGCTTTTGTCGATTGGAGCATCTTGGCGAGATAAAAGAAAAATTACGATCCACGCACTGAATTTTTTTTTTTTTAAATTTTAAGTTTTTGAAGGCTGCACAAAAATATCATTTTCTCAAAAAGTATCCGTCGCATCGCAAAACCGATTGCAGATTTAGAATCCCCATAAAATTTTCTTTTGGATGGCATTACCATTTGTCGATTGGAGCATCTTGGCGCGATATAAGAAAAATTACGATCCACGAATAGAATTTTTTTTTTTTTAATTTTAAGTTTTTGAAGGCTGCACAAAAATATCATTTTCTCAAAAAGTATCCGTCGCATCGCAAAACTGATTGCAGATTTAGAATCCCCATGGAATTTTCTTTTGGATGGCATTACCCTTTGTCGATTGGAGCATCTTGGCGCGATATAAGAAAAATTACGATCCACGAATAGAATTTTTTTTTTTTTAATTTTAAGTTTTTGAAGGCTGCACAAAAATATCATTTTCTCAAAAAGTATCCGTCGCATCGCAAAACCGATTGCAGATTTAGAATCCCCATAGAATTTTCTTTTGGATGGCATTACCTCTTGTCGATTGGAGCGATTGAAGCATCTTGGCGAGATAAAAGAAAAATTACGATCCACGTATTGAAATTTTTTTTAAGGAAATTTTAATTTTTTGAAGGCTGCACAAAAATATCATTTTCTCAAAAAGTATCCGTCGCATCGCAAAACCGATTGCAGATTTAGAATCCCCATGGAATTTTCTTTCGGATAACATTACCTTTTGTCGATTGGAACATCTTGGCGCGATATAAGAGAAATTACGATCCACGCATTGAATTTTTTTTTAAGAATTTTTAAGTTTTTGAAGGCTGCACAAAAATATCATTTTCTCAAAAAGTATCCGTCGCATCGCAAAATGGATTGATTTGGAATCCTCACGAAATTTTCTTTCTTTCTTTCGGATGTCGATTGGAGCATCTTGGCGAGATAAAAGAAAAATTACGATCCACGCATTGAATTTTTTTTTATGAAATTTTAATTTTTTGAAGGCTGCACAAAAATATCATTTTCTCAAAAAGTATCCGTCGCATCGCAAAGCTGATTGCAGATTTAGAATCCCCATGAAATTTTCGTTTGGATGGCATTACCTTTTGTCAATTGGAGCATCTTGGCGCGATATAAGAAAAATTACGATCCACGAATAGAATTTTTTTTTTTAAATTTTAAGTTTTTGAAGGCTGCACAAAAATATCATTTTCTCAAAAAGTATCCGCCGTATCGCAAAACGGATTGCAAATTTGGAATCCTCATGGAATTTTCTTTCGGATAACATTACCTTTTGTCGATTGGAGCATCTTGGCGAGATAAAAGAAAAATTACGATCCACGCACTGAATTTTTTTTTTTTTAAATTTTAAGTTTTTGAAGGCTGCACAAAAATATCATTTTCTCAAAAAGTATCCGTCGCATCGCAAAACCGATTGCAGATTTAGAATCCCCATAGAATTTTCGTTTGGATGGCATTACCATTTGTCGATTGGAGCATCTTGGCGCGATATAAGAAAAATTACGATCCACGAATAGAATTTTTTTTTTTTTAATTTTAAGTTTTTGAAGGCTGCACAAAAATATCATTTTCTCAAAAAGTATCCGTCGCATCGCAAAACTGATTGCAGATTTAGAATCCCCATGGAATTTTCTTTTGGATGGCATTACCCTTTGTCGATTGGAGCATCTTGGCGCGATATAAGAAAAATTACGATCCACGAATAGAATTTTTTTTTTAAATTTTAAGTTTTTGAAGGCTGCACAAAAATATCATTTTCTCAAAAAGTATCCGTCGTATCGCAAAACGGATTGCAGATTTGGAATCCTCATGGAATTTTCTTTCGGATAACATTACCTTTTGTCGATTGGAGCATCTTGGCGAGATAAAAGAAAAATTACGATCCACGCACTGAAATTTTTTTTTGAGAAATTTTGAGTTTTTGAAGGCTGCACAAAAATATCATTTTCTCAAAAAGTATCCGTCGCATTGCAAAACTGATTGCAGATTTAGAATCCCCATGGAATTTTCTTTTGGATAACATTACCTTTTGTCGATTGGAGCATCTTGGCGCGATATAAGAAAAATTACGATCCAAGAATTGATTTTTTTACAGAATTTTTAGTTTTTGAAGGCTGCACAAAAATATAATTTTCTCAAAAAGTATCCGTCGCATTGCAAAACTGATTGCAGATTTAGAATCCCCATGGAATTTTCTTTTGGATGGCATTGCCTTTTGTCGATTGGAGCATCTTGGCGAGATAAAAGAAAAATTGCGATTCACGCGTTGAAATTTTTTTTAAAGAAATTTAAAGTTTTTGAAGGCTGCACAAAAATATCATTTTCTCAAAAAGTATCCGTCGCATCGCAAAACCGATCGCAGATTTAGAATCCCCATAGAATTTTCGTTTGGATGGCATTACCTTTTGTCGATTGGAGCATCTTGGCGCGATATAAGAAAAATTACGATCCACGAATAGAATTTTTTTTTTTTAATTTTAAGTTTTTGAAGGCTGCACAAAAATATCATTTTCTCAAAAAGTATCCGTCGCATCGCAAAACGGATTGCAGATTTGGAATCCTCATGAAATTTTCTTTCTTTCTTTCGGATGTCGATTGGAGCATCTTGGCGAGATAAAAGAAAAATTACGATCCACGCATTGAATTTTTTTTTATGAAATTTTAATTTTTTGAAGGCTGCACAAAAATATCATTTTCTCAAAAAGTATCCGTCGCATCGCAAAACCGATTGCAGATTTAGAATCCCCATAAAATTTTCTTTTGGATGGCATTACCTTTTGTCGATTGGAGCATCTTGGCGCGATATAAGAAAAATTACGATCCACGAATAGAATTTTTTTTTTTTTAATTTTAAGTTTTTGAAGGCTGCACAAAAATATCATTTTGTCAAAAAGTATCCGTCGTATCGCAAAACGGATTGCAGATTTGGAATCCTCATGGAATTTTCTTTCGGATAACATCAGCTTTTGTCGATTGGAGCATCTTGGCGAGATAAAAGAAAAATTACGATCCACGCACTGAATTTTTTTTTTTTTAAATTTTAAGTTTTTGAAGGCTGCACAAAAATATCATTTTCTCAAAAAGTATCCGTCGCATCGCAAAACCGATTGCAGATTTAGAATCCCCATAAAATTTTCTTTTGGATGGCATTACCATTTGTCGATTGGAGCATCTTGGCGCGATATAAGAAAAATTACGATCCACGAATAGAATTTTTTTTTTTTTAATTTTAAGTTTTTGAAGGCTGCACAAAAATATCATTTTCTCAAAAAGTATCCGTCGCATCGCAAAACTGATTGCAGATTTAGAATCCCCATGGAATTTTCTTTTGGATGGCATTACCCTTTGTCGATTGGAGCATCTTGGCGCGATATAAGAAAAATTACGATCCACGAATAGAATTTTTTTTTTTTAATTTTAAGTTTTTGAAGGCTGCACAAAAATATCATTTTCTCAAAAAGTATCCGTCGTATCGCAAAACGGATTGCAGATTTGGAATCCTCATGGAATTTTCTTTCGGATAACATCAGCTTTTGTCGATTGGAGCATCTTGGCGAGATAAAAGAAAAATTACGATCCACGCACTGAATTTTTTTTTTTTTAAATTTTAAGTTTTTGAAGGCTGCACAAAAATATCATTTTCTCAAAAAGTATCCGTCGCATCGCAAAACCGATTGCAGATTTAGAATCCCCATAAAATTTTCTTTTGGATGGCATTACCATTTGTCGATTGGAGCATCTTGGCGCGATATAAGAAAAATTACGATCCACGAATAGAATTTTTTTTTTTTTAATTTTAAGTTTTTGAAGGCTGCACAAAAATATCATTTTCTCAAAAAGTATCCGTCGCATCGCAAAACTGATTGCAGATTTAGAATCCCCATGGAATTTTCTTTTGGATGGCATTACCCTTTGTCGATTGGAGCATCTTGGCGCGATATAAGAAAAATTACGATCCACGAATAGAATTTTTTTTTTTAAATTTTAAGTTTTTGAAGGCTGCACAAAAATATCATTTTCTCAAAAAGTATCCGCCGTATCGCAAAACGGATTGCAAATTTGGAATCCTCATGGAATTTTCTTTCGGATAACATTACCTTTTGTCGATTGGAGCATCTTGGCGAGATAAAAGAAAAATTACGATCCACGCACTGAATTTTTTTTTTTTTAAATTTTAAGTTTTTGAAGGCTGCACAAAAATATCATTTTCTCAAAAAGTATCCGTCGCATCGCAAAACCGATTGCAGATTTAGAATCCCCATAGAATTTTCGTTTGGATGGCATTACCATTTGTCGATTGGAGCATCTTGGCGCGATATAAGAAAAATTACGATCCACGAATAGAATTTTTTTTTTTTTAATTTTAAGTTTTTGAAGGCTGCACAAAAATATCATTTTCTCAAAAAGTATCCGTCGCATCGCAAAACTGATTGCAGATTTAGAATCCCCATGGAATTTTCTTTTGGATGGCATTACCCTTTGTCGATTGGAGCATCTTGGCGCGATATAAGAAAAATTACGATCCACGAATAGAATTTTTTTTTTAAATTTTAAGTTTTTGAAGGCTGCACAAAAATATCATTTTCTCAAAAAGTATCCGTCGTATCGCAAAACGGATTGCAGATTTGGAATCCTCATGGAATTTTCTTTCGGATAACATTACCTTTTGTCGATTGGAGCATCTTGGCGAGATAAAAGAAAAATTACGATCCACGCACTGAAATTTTTTTTTGAGAAATTTTGAGTTTTTGAAGGCTGCACAAAAATATCATTTTCTCAAAAAGTATCCGTCGCATTGCAAAACTGATTGCAGATTTAGAATCCCCATGGAATTTTCTTTTGGATAACATTACCTTTTGTCGATTGGAGCATCTTGGCGCGATATAAGAAAAATTACGATCCAAGAATTGATTTTTTTACAGAATTTTTAGTTTTTGAAGGCTGCACAAAAATATAATTTTCTCAAAAAGTATCCGTCGCATTGCAAAACTGATTGCAGATTTAGAATCCCCATGGAATTTTCTTTTGGATGGCATTGCCTTTTGTCGATTGGAGCATCTTGGCGAGATAAAAGAAAAATTGCGATTCACGCGTTGAAATTTTTTTTAAAGAAATTTAAAGTTTTTGAAGGCTGCACAAAAATATCATTTTCTCAAAAAGTATCCGTCGCATCGCAAAACCGATCGCAGATTTAGAATCCCCATAGAATTTTCGTTTGGATGGCATTACCTTTTGTCGATTGGAGCATCTTGGCGCGATATAAGAAAAATTACGATCCACGAATAGAATTTTTTTTTTTTAATTTTAAGTTTTTGAAGGCTGCACAAAAATATCATTTTCTCAAAAAGTATCCGTCGCATCGCAAAACGGATTGCAGATTTGGAATCCTCATGAAATTTTCTTTCTTTCTTTCGGATGTCGATTGGAGCATCTTGGCGAGATAAAAGAAAAATTACGATCCACGCATTGAATTTTTTTTTATGAAATTTTAATTTTTTGAAGGCTGCACAAAAATATCATTTTCTCAAAAAGTATCCGTCGCATCGCAAAACCGATTGCAGATTTAGAATCCCCATAAAATTTTCTTTTGGATGGCATTACCTTTTGTCGATTGGAGCATCTTGGCGCGATATAAGAAAAATTACGATCCACGAATAGAATTTTTTTTTTTTTAATTTTAAGTTTTTGAAGGCTGCACAAAAATATCATTTTCTCAAAAAGTATCCGTCGTATCGCAAAACGGATTGCAGATTTGGAATCCTCATGGAATTTTCTTTCGGATAACATCAGCTTTTGTCGATTGGAGCATCTTGGCGAGATAAAAGAAAAATTACGATCCACGCACTGAATTTTTTTTTTTTTAAATTTTAAGTTTTTGAAGGCTGCACAAAAATATCATTTTCTCAAAAAGTATCCGTCGCATCGCAAAACCGATTGCAGATTTAGAATCCCCATAAAATTTTCTTTTGGATGGCATTACCATTTGTCGATTGGAGCATCTTGGCGCGATATAAGAAAAATTACGATCCACGAATAGAATTTTTTTTTTTTTAATTTTAAGTTTTTGAAGGCTGCACAAAAATATCATTTTCTCAAAAAGTATCCGTCGCATCGCAAAACTGATTGCAGATTTAGAATCCCCATGGAATTTTCTTTTGGATGGCATTACCCTTTGTCGATTGGAGCATCTTGGCGCGATATAAGAAAAATTACGATCCACGAATAGAATTTTTTTTTTTAAATTTTAAGTTTTTGAAGGCTGCACAAAAATATCATTTTCTCAAAAAGTATCCGTCGTATCGCAAAACGGATTGCAGATTTAGAATCCTCATGGAATTTTCTTTCGGATAACATTACCTTTTGTCGATTGGAGCATCTTGGCGAGATAAAAGAAAAATTACGATCCACGCACTGAATTTTTTTTTTTTTAAATTTTAAGTTTTTGAAGGCTGCACAAAAATATCATTTTCTCAAAAAGTATCCGTCGTATCGCAAAACGGATTGCAGATTTGGAATCCTCATGAAATTTTCTTTCGGATAACATAAGCTTTTGTCGATTGGAGCGATTGAAGCATCTTGGCGAGATAAAAGAAAAATTACGATCCACGTATTGAAATTTTTTTTAAGGAAATTTTAATTTTTTGAAGGCTGCACAAAAATATCATTTTCTCAAAAAGTATCCGTCGTATCGCAAAACGGATTGCAGATTTGGAATCCTCATGGAATTTTCTTTCGGATAACATTACCTTTTGTCGATTGGAACATCTTGGCGCGATATAAGAGAAATTACGATCCACGCATTGAATTTTTTTTTAAGAATTTTTAAGTTTTTGAAGGCTGCACAAAAATATCATTTTCTCAAAAAGTATCCGTCGCATCGCAAAATGGATTGATTTGGAATCCTCATGAAATTTTCTTTCTTTCTTTCGGATGTCGATTGGAGCATCTTGGCGAGATAAAAGAAAAATTACGATCCACGCATTGAATTTTTTTTTATGAAATTTTAATTTTTTGAAGGCTGCACAAAAATATCATTTTCTCAAAAAGTATCCGTCGCATCGCAAAACCGATTGCAGATTTAGAATCCCCATAAAATTTTCTTTTGGATGGCATTACCTTTTGTCGATTGGAGCATCTTGGCGCGATATAAGAAAAATTACGATCCACGAATAGAATTTTTTTTTTTTTAATTTTAAGTTTTTGAAGGCTGCACAAAAATATCATTTTCTCAAAAAGTATCCGTCGTATCGCAAAACGGATTGCAGATTTGGAATCCTCATGGAATTTTCTTTCGGATAACATCAGCTTTTGTCGATTGGAGCATCTTGGCGCGATATAAGAAAAATTACGATCCACGAATAGAATTTTTTTTTTTTTAATTTTAAGTTTTTGAAGGCTGCACAAAAATATCATTTTCTCAAAAAGTATCCGTCGCATCGCAAAACTGATTGCAGATTTAGAGTCCCCATGGAATTTTCTTTTGGATGGCATTACCCTTTGTCGATTGGAGCATCTTGGCGCGATATAAGAAAAATTACGATCCACGAATAGAATTTTTTTTTTTAAATTTTAAGTTTTTGAAGGCTGCACAAAAATATCATTTTCTCAAAAAGTATCCGTCGTATCGCAAAACGGATTGCAGATTTGGAATCCTCATGGAATTTTCTTTCGGATAACATTACCTTTTGTCGATTGGAGCATCTTGGCGAGATAAAAGAAAAATTACGATCCACGCACTGAATTTTTTTTTTTTTAAATTTTAAGTTTTTGAAGGCTGCACAAAAATATCATTTTCTCAAAAAGTATCCGTCGCATAGCAAAACCGATTGCAGATTTAGAATCCCCATAAAATTTTCTTTTGGATGGCATTACCATTTGTCGATTGGAGCATCTTGGCGCGATATAAGAAAAATTACGATCCACGAATAGAATTTTTTTTTTTTTAATTTTAAGTTTTTGAAGGCTGCACAAAAATATCATTTTCTCAAAAAGCATCCGTTGTATCGCAAAACTGATTGCAGATTTAGAATCCCCATGGAATTTTCTTTTGGATGGCATTGCCTTTTGTCGATTGGAGCATCTTGGCGAGATAAAAGAAAAATTACGATTCACGCGTTGAAATTTTTTTTAAAGAAATTTAAAGTTTTTGAAGGCTGCACAAAAATATCATTTTCTCAAAAAGTATGGCATTACCTTTTGTCGATTGGAGCATCTTGGCGCGATATAAGAAAAATTACGATCCGCGAATAGAATTTTTTTTTTTAAATTTTAAGTTTTTGAAGGCTGCACAAAAATATCATTTTCTCAAAAAGTATCCGTCGCATCGCAAAACGGATTGCAGATTTGGAATCCTCATGAAATTTTCTTTCGGATAACATAAGCTTTTGTCGATTGGAGCGATTGAAGCATCTTGGCGAGATAAAAGAAAAATTACGATCCACGTATTGAAATTTTTTTTAAGGAAATTTTAATTTTTTGAAGGCTGCACAAAAATATCATTTTCTCAAAAAGTATCTGTCGCATCGCAAAACCGATTGCAGATTTGGAATCCTCATGGAATTTTCTTTCGGATAACATTACCCTTGTCGATTGGAACATCTTGGCGCGATATAAGAGAAATTACGATCCACGCATTGAATTTTTTTTTAAGAATTTTTAAGTTTTTGAAGGCTGCACAAAAATATCATTTTCTCAAAAAGTATCCGTCGCATCGCAAAACTGATTGCAGATTTAGAATCCCCATGGAATTTTCTTTTGGATGGCATTAGCTTTTGTCGATTGGAGCATCTTGGCGAGATAAAAGAAAAATTACGATCCACGCACTGAAATTTTTTTTTAAGAAATTTTGAGTTTTTGAAGGCTGCACAAAAATATCATTTTCTCAAAAAGTATACATCGCATCGCAAAACTGATTGCAGATTTAGAATCCCCATGGAATTTTCTTTTGGATGGCATTGCCTTTTGTCGATTGGAGCATCTTGGCGAGATAAAAGAAAAATTACGATTCACGCGTTGAAATTTTTTTTAAAGAAATTTAAAGTTTTTGAAGGCTGCACAAAAATATCATTTTCTCAAAAAGTATCCGTCGCATCGCAAAACTGATTGCAGATTTAGAATCCCCATGGAATTTTCTTTTGGATGGCATTACCTTTTGTCGATTGGAGCATCTTGGCGCGATATAAGAAAAATTACGATCCACGAATAGAATTTTTTTTTTTAAATTTTAAGTTTTTGAAGGCTGCACAAAAATATCATTTTCTCAAAAAGTATCCGTCGCATCGCAAAACGGATTGCAGATTTGGAATCCTCATGAAATTTTCTTTCGGATAACATAAGCTTTTGTCGATTGGAGCGATTGAAGCATCTTGACGAGATAAAAGAAAAATTACGATCCACGTATTGAAATTTTTTTTAAGGAAATTTTAATTTTTTGAAGGCTGCACAAAAATATCATTTTCTCAAAAAGTATCTGTCGCATCGCAAAACCGATTGCAGATTTGGAATCCTCATGGAATTTTCTTTCGGATAACATTACCCTTGTCGATTGGAACATCTTGGCGCGATATAAGAGAAATTACGATCCACGCATTGAATTTTTTTTTAAGAATTTTTAAGTTTTTGAAGGCTGCACAAAAATATCATTTTCTCAAAAAGTATCCGTCGCATCGCAAAACTGATTGCAGATTTAGAATCCCCATGGAATTTTCTTTTGGATGGCATTACCTTTTGTCGATTGGAGCATCTTGGCGCGATATAAGAAAAATTACGATCCACGAATAGAATTTTTTTTTTTAAATTTTAAGTTTTTGAAGGCTGCACAAAAATATCATTTTCTCAAAAAGTATCCGTCGCATCGCAAAATGGATTGATTTGGAATCCTCATGAAATTTTCTTTCTTTCTTTCGGATGTCGATTGGAGCATCTTGGCGAGATAAAAGAAAAATTACGATCCACGCATTGAATTTTTTTTTATGAAATTTTAATTTTTTGAAGGCTGCACAAAAATATC
The DNA here is from genome assembly GCA_949716465.1 of Chalcosyrphus nemorum. NCBI lineage: Eukaryota > Metazoa > Arthropoda > Insecta > Diptera > Syrphidae > Chalcosyrphus > Chalcosyrphus nemorum. The sequence goes on along the minus strand of CATIXX010000091.1, from coordinate 50,636 downwards.
ATTTTCTCAAAAAGTATCCGTCGCATCGCAAAGCTGATTGCAGATTTAGAATCCCCATGGAATTTTCTTTTGGATTACATTACCTTTTGTCAATTGGAGCATCTTGGCGCGATATAAGAAAAATTACGATCCACGAATAGAATTTTTTTTTTTTTAATTTTAAGTTTTTGAAGGCTGCACAAAAATATCATTTTCTCAAAAAGTATCCGTCGTATCGCAAAACGGATTGCAGATTTGGAATCCTCATGGAATTTTCTTTCGGATAACATCAGCTTTTGTCGATTGGAGCATCTTGGCGCGATATAAGAAAAATTACGATCCACGAATAGAATTTTTTTTTTTTTAATTTTAAGTTTTTGAAGGCTGCACAAAAATATCATTTTCTCAAAAAGTATCCGTCGCATCGCAAAACTGATTGCAGATTTAGAGTCCCCATGGAATTTTCTTTTGGATGGCATTACCCTTTGTCGATTGGAGCATCTTGGCGCGATATAAGAAAAATTACGATCCACGAATAGAATTTTTTTTTTTAAATTTTAAGTTTTTGAAGGCTGCACAAAAATATCATTTTCTCAAAAAGTATCCGTCGTATCGCAAAACGGATTGCAGATTTGGAATCCTCATGGAATTTTCTTTCGGATAACATTACCTTTTGTCGATTGGAGCATCTTGGCGAGATAAAAGAAAAATTACGATCCACGCACTGAATTTTTTTTTTTTTAAATTTTAAGTTTTTGAAGGCTGCACAAAAATATCATTTTCTCAAAAAGTATCCGTCGCATCGCAAAACCGATTGCAGATTTAGAATCCCCATAAAATTTTCTTTTGGATGGCATTACCATTTGTCGATTGGAGCATCTTGGCGCGATATAAGAAAAATTACGATCCACGAATAGAATTTTTTTTTTTTTAATTTTAAGTTTTTGAAGGCTGCACAAAAATATCATTTTCTCAAAAAGTATCCGTTGTATCGCAAAACTGATTGCAGATTTAGAATCCCCATGGAATTTTCTTTTGGATGGCATTGCCTTTTGTCGATTGGAGCATCTTGGCGAGATAAAAGAAAAATTACGATTCACGCGTTGAAATTTTTTTTAAAGAAATTTAAAGTTTTTGAAGGCTGCACAAAAATATCATTTTCTCAAAAAGTATGGCATTACCTTTTGTCGATTGGAGCATCTTGGCGCGATATAAGAAAAATTACGATCCACGAATAGAATTTTTTTTTTTAAATTTTAAGTTTTTGAAGGCTGCACAAAAATATCATTTTCTCAAAAAGTATCCGTCGCATCGCAAAACGGATTGCAGATTTGGAATCCTCATGAAATTTTAAACATAAGCTTTTGTCGATTGGAGCGATTGAAGCATCTTGGCGAGATAAAAGAAAAATTACGATCCACGTATTGAAATTTTTTTTAAGGAAATTTTAATTTTTTGAAGGCTGCACAAAAATATCATTTTCTCAAAAAGTATCTGTCGCATCGCAAAACCGATTGCAGATTTGGAATCCTCATGGAATTTTCTTTCGGATAACATTACCCTTGTCGATTGGAACATCTTGGCGCGATATAAGAGAAATTACGATCCACGCATTGAATTTTTTTTTAAGAATTTTTAAGTTTTTGAAGGCTGCACAAAAATATCATTTTCTCAAAAAGTATCCGTCGCATCGCAAAACTGATTGCAGATTTAGAATCCCCATGGAATTTTCTTTTGGATGGCATTAGCTTTTGTCGATTGGAGCATCTTGGCGAGATAAAAGAAAAATTACGATCCACGCACTGAAATTTTTTTTTAAGAAATTTTGAGTTTTTGAAGGCTGCACAAAAATATCATTTTCTCAAAAAGTATACATCGCATCGCAAAACTGATTGCAGATTTAGAATCCCCATGGAATTTTCTTTTGGATGGCATTGCCTTTTGTCGATTGGAGCATCTTGGCGAGATAAAAGAAAAATTACGATTCACGCGTTGAAATTTTTTTTAAAGAAATTTAAAGTTTTTGAAGGCTGCACAAAAATATCATTTTCTCAAAAAGTATCCGTCGCATCGCAAAACTGATTGCAGATTTAGAATCCCCATGGAATTTTCTTTTGGATGGCATTACCTTTTGTCGATTGGAGCATCTTGGCGCGATATAAGAAAAATTACGATCCACGAATAGAATTTTTTTTTTTAAATTTTAAGTTTTTGAAGGCTGCACAAAAATATCATTTTCTCAAAAAGTATCCGTCGCCTCGCAAAACGGATTGCAGATTTGGAATCCTCATGAAATTTTCTTTCGGATAACATAAGCTTTTGTCGATTGGAGCGATTGAAGCATCTTGACGAGATAAAAGAAAAATTACGATCCACGTATTGAAATTTTTTTTAAGGAAATTTTAATTTTTTGAAGGCTGCACAAAAATATCATTTTCTCAAAAGGTATCTGTCGCATCGCAAAACCGATTGCAGATTTGGAATCCTCATGGAATTTTCTTTCGGATAACATTACCCTTGTCGATTGGAACATCTTGGCGCGATATAAGAGAAATTACGATCCACGCATTGAATTTTTTTTTAAGAATTTTTAAGTTTTTGAAGGCTGCACAAAAATATCATTTTCTCAAAAAGTATCCGTCGCATCGCAAAACTGATTGCAGATTTAGAATCCCCATGGAATTTTCTTTTGGATGGCATTACCTTTTGTCGATTGGAGCATCTTGGCGCGATATAAGAAAAATTACGATCCACGAATAGAATTTTTTTTTTTAAATTTTAAGTTTTTGAAGGCTGCACAAAAATATCATTTTCTCAAAAAGGATCCGTCGCATCGCAAAATGGATTGATTTGGAATCCTCATGAAATTTTCTTTCTTTCTTTCGGATGTCGATTGGAGCATCTTGGCGAGATAAAAGAAAAATTACGATCCACGCATTGAATTTTTTTTTATGAAATTTTAATTTTTTGAAGGCTGCACAAAAATATCATTTTCTCAAAAAGTATCCGTCGCATCGCAAAGCTGATTGCAGATTTAGAATCCCCATGGAATTTTCTTTTGGATAACATTACCTTTTGTCAATTGGAGCATCTTGGCGCGATATAAGAAAAATTACGATCCACGAATAGAATTTTTTTTTTTAAATTTTAAGTTTTTGAAGGCTGCACAAAAATATCATTTTCTCAAAAAGTATCCGTCGTATCGCAAAACGGATTGCAAATTTGGAATCCTCATGGAATTTTCTTTCGGATAACATTACCTTTTGTCGATTGGAGCATCTTGGCGAGATAAAAGAAAAATTACGATCCACGCACTGAAATTTTTTTTTGAGAAATTTTGAGTTTTTGAAGGCTGCACAAAAATATCATTTTCTCAAAAAGTATCCGTCGCATCGCAAAACTGATTGCAGATTTAGAATCCCCATGGAATTTTCTTTTGGATGGCATTACCTTTTGTCGATTGGAGCATCTTGGCGCGATATAAGAAAAATTACGATCCACGAATAGAATTTTTTTTTTTAAATTTTAAGTTTTTGAAGGCTGCACAAAAATATCATTTTCTCAAAAAGTATCCGTCGCATCGCAAAATGGATTGATTTGGAATCCTCATGAAATTTTCTTTCTTTCTTTCGGATGTCGATTGGAGCATCTTGGCGAGATAAAAGAAAAATTACGATCCACGCATTGAATTTTAATTTTTTGAAGGCTGCACAAAAATATCATTTTCTCAAAAAGTATCCGTCGCATCGCAAAGCTGATTGCAGATTTAGAATCCCCATGGAATTTTCTTTTGGATAACATTACCTTTTGTCAATTGGAGCATCTTGGCGCGATATAAGAAAAATTACGATCCACGAATAGAATTTTTTTTTTTAAATTTTAAGTTTTTGAAGGCTGCACAAAAATATCATTTTCTCAAAAAGTATCCGTCGCATCGCAAAACCGATTGCAGATTTAGAATCCCCATAAAATTTTCTTTTGGATGGCATTACCATTTGTCGATTGGAGCATCTTGGCGCGATATAAGAAAAATTACGATCCACGAATAGAATTTTTTTTTTTTTTAATTTTAAGTTTTTGAAGGCTGCACAAAAATATCATTTTCTCAAAAAGTATCCGTTGTATCGCAAAACTGATTGCAGATTTAGAATCCCCATGGAATTTTCTTTTGGATGGCATTGCCTTTTGTCGATTGGAGCATCTTGGCGAGATAAAAGAAAAATTACGATTCACGCGTTGAAATTTTTTTTAAAGAAATTTAAAGTTTTTGAAGGCTGCACAAAAATATCATTTTCTCAAAAAGTATCCGTCGCATCGCAAAACTGATTGCAGATTTAGAATCCCCATGGAATTTTCTTTTGGATGGCATTACCTTTTGTCGATTGGAGCATCTTGGCGCGATATAAGAAAAATTACGATCCACGAATAGAATTTTTTTTTTTAAATTTTAAGTTTTTGAAGGCTGCACAAAAATATCATTTTCTCAAAAAGTATCCGTCGTATCGCAAAACGGATTGCAGATTTGGAATCCTCATGGAATTTTCTTTCGGATAACATTAGCTTTTGTCGATTGGAGCATCTTGGCGCGATATAAGAAAAATTACGATCCACGAATAGAATTTTTTTTTTTTAATTTTAGGTTTTTGAAGGCTGCACAAAAATATCATTTTCTCAAAAAGTATCCGTCGTATCGCAAAACGGATTGCAGATTTGGAATCCTCATGGCATTTTCTTTCGGATAACATTAGCTTTTGTCGATTGGAGCATCTTGGCGAGATAAAAGAAAAATTACGATCCACGCACTGAAATTTTTTTTTTGAGAAATTTTGAGTTTTTGAAGGCTGCACAAAAATATCATTTTCTCAAAAAGTATCCGTTGTATCGCAAAACTGATTGCAGATTTAGAATCCCCATGGAATTTTCTTTTGGATGGCATTGCCTTTTGTCGATTGGAGCATCTTGGCGAGATAAAAGAAAAATTACGATTCACGCGTTGAAATTTTTTTTTAAAGAAATTTAAAGTTTTTGAAGGCTGCACAAAAATATCATTTTCTCAAAAAGTATCCGTCGCATCGCAAAACCGATTGCAGATTTAGAATCCCCATAGAATTTTCGTTTGGATGGCATTACCTTTTGTCGATTGGAGCATCTTGGCGCGATATAAGAAAAATTACGATCCACGAATAGAATTTTTTTTTTTTTAATTGGCGCGATATAAGAAAAATTACGATCCACGAATAGAATTTTTTTTTTTTTAATTTTAAGTTTTTGAAGGCTGCACAAAAATATCATTTTCTCAAAAAGTATCCGTCGCATCGCAAAACTGATTGCAGATTTAGAATCCCCATGGAATTTTCTTTTGGATGGCATTACCTTTTGTCGATTGGAGCATCTTGGCGCGATATAAGAAAAATTACGATCCACGAATAGAATTTTTTTTTTAAATTTTAAGTTTTTGAAGGCTGCACAAAAATATCATTTTCTCAAAAAGTATCCGTCGTATCGCAAAACGGATTGCAGATTTGGAATCCTCATGGAATTTTCTTTCGGATAGCATTAGCTTTTGTCGATTGGAGCATCTTGGCGAGATAAAAGAAAAATTACGATTCACGCGTTGAAATTTTTTTTAAAGAAATTTAAAGTTTTTGAAGGCTGCACAAAAATATCATTTTCTCAAAAAGTATCTGTCGCATCGCAAAACCGATTGCAGATTTGGAATCCTCATGGAATTTTCTTTCGGATAACATTACCCTTGTCGATTGGAACATCTTGGCGCGATATAAGAGAAATTACGATCCACGCATTGAATTTTTTTTTAAGAATTTTTAAGTTTTTGAAGGCTGCACAAAAATATCATTTTCTCAAAAAGTATCCGTCGCATCGCAAAACTGATTGCAGATTTAGAATCCCCATGGAATTTGCTTTTGGATGGCATTACCTTTTGTCGATTGGAGCATCTTGGCGCCATATAAGAAAAATTACGATCCACGAATAGAATTTTTTTTTTTAAATTTTAAGTTTTTGAAGGCTGCACAAAAATATCATTTTCTCAAAAAGTATCCGTTGTATCGCAAAACTGATTGCAGATTTAGAATCCCCATGGAATTTTCTTTTGGATGGCATTGCCTTTTGTCGATTGGAGCATCTTGGCGAGATAAAAGAAAAATTACGATTCACGCGTTGAAATTTTTTTTAAAGAAATTTAAAGTTTTTGAAGGCTGCACAAAAATATCATTTTCTCAAAAAGTATCCGTCGCATCGCAAAACCGATTGCAGATTTAGAATCCCCATAGAATTTTTCGTTTGGATGGCATTACCTTTTGTCGATTGGAGCATCTTGGCGCGATATAAGAAAAATTACGATCCACGAATAGAATTTTTTTTTTTTTTTAATTTTAAGTTTTTGAAGGCTGAACAAAAATATCATTTTCTCAAAAAGTATCCGTCGTATCGCAAAACGGATTGCAGATTTGCGGAATCCTCATGGAATTTTCTTTCGGATAACATCAGCTTTTGTCGATTGGAGCATCTTGGCGAGATAAAAGAAAAATTACGATCCACGCACTGAATTTTTTTTTTTTTAAATTTTAAGTTTTTGAAGGCTTCACAAAAATATCATTTTCTCAAAAAGTATCCGTCGCATCGCAAAACCGATTGCAGATTTAGAATCCCCATAAAATTTTCTTTTGGATGGCATTACCACTTGTCGATTGGAGCATCTTGGCGCGATATAAGAAAAATTACGATTCACGCACTGAAATTTTTTTTTGAGAAATTTTGAGTTTTTGAAGGCTGCACAAAAATATCATTTTCTCAAAAAGTATCCGTTGTATCGCAAAACTGATTGCAGATTTAGAATCCCCATGGAATTTTCTTTTGGATGGCATTGCCTTTTGTCGATTGGAGCATCTTGGCGAGATAAAAGAAAAATTACGATTCACGCGTTGAAATTTTTTTTAAAGAAATTTAAAGTTTTTGAAGGCTGCACAAAAATATAATTTTCTCAAAAAGTATCCGTCGCATCGCAAAACCGATTGCAGATTTAGAATCCCCATAGAATTTTCGTTTGGATGGCATTACCTTTTGTCGATTGGAGCATCTTGGCGCGATATAAGAAAAATTACGATCCACGAATAGAATTTTTTTTTTTGTAATTTTAAGTTTTTGAAGGCTGCACAAAAATATCATTTTCTCAAAAAGTATCCGTCGTATCGCAAAACGGATTGCAGATTTGGAATCCTCATGGAATTTTCTTTCGGATAACATCAGCTTTTGTCGATTGGAGCATCTTGGCGAGATAAAAGAAAAATTACGATCCACGCACTGAATTTTTTTTTTTTTAAATTTTAAGTTTTTGAAGGCTTCACAAAAATATCATTTTCTCAAAAAGTATAAGAAAAAAAAAAATATCATTTTCTCAAAAAGTATCCGTCGTATCGCAAAACGGATTGCAGATTTGGAATCCTCATGGAATTTTCTTTCGGATAACATTAGCTTTTGTCGATTGGAGCATCTTGGCGAGATAAAAGAAAAATTACGATCCACGCACTGAAATTTTTTTTTGAGAAATTTTGAGTTTTTGAAGGCTGCACAAAAATATCATTTTCTCAAAAAGTATCCGTTGTATCGCAAAACTGATTGCAGATTTAGAATCCCCATGGAATTTTCTTTTGGATGGCATTGCCTTTTGTCGATTGGAGCATCTTGGCGAGATAAAAGAAAAATTACGATTCACGCGTTGAAATTTTTTTTAAAGAAATTTAAAGTTTTTGAAGGCTGCACAAAAATATCATTTTCTCAAAAAGTATCCGTCGCATCGCAAAACCGATTGCAGATTTAGAATCCCCATAGAATTTTCGTTTGGATGGCATTACCTTTTGTCGATTGGAGCATCTTGGCGCGATATAAGAAAAATTACGATCCACGAATAGAATTTTTTTTTTTTTAATTTTAAGTTTTTGAAGGCTGCACATAAATATCATTTTCTCAAAAAGTATCCGTCGCATCGCAAAACTGATTGCAGATTTAGAATCCCCATGGAATTTTCTTTTGGATGGCATTACCTTTTGTCGATTGGAGCATCTTGGCGCCATATAAGAAAAATTACGATCCACGAATAGAATTTTTTTTTAAATTTTAAGTTTTTGAAGGCTGCACAAAAATATCATTTTCTCAAAAAGTATCCGTCGCATCGCAAAACTGATTGCAGATTTAGAATCCCCATGGAATTTTCTTTTGGATGGCATTACCTTTTGTCGATTGGAGCATCTTGGCGCGATATAAGAAAAATTACGATCCACGAATAGAATTTTTTTTTTTAAATTTTAAGTTTTTGAAGGCTGCACAAAAATATCATTTTCTCAAAAAGTATCCGTCGTATCGCAAAACGGATTGCAGATTTGGAATCCTCATGGAATTTTCTTTCGGATTACATAAACTTTTGTCGATTGGAGCATCTTGGCGAGATAAAAGAAAAATTACGATTCACGCGTTGAAATTTTTTTTAAAGAAATTTAAAGTTTTTGAAGGCTGCACAAAAATATCATTTTCTCAAAAAGTATCAATCGCATCGCAAAACAGATTGCAGATTTAGAATCCCCATAGAATTTTCTTTTGGATGGCATTACCTTTTGTCGATTGGAGCATCTTGGCGCCATATAAGAAAAATTACGATCCACGAATAGAATTTTTTTTTAAATTTTAAGTTTTTGAAGGCTGCACAAAAATATCATTTTCTCAAAAAGTATCCGTCGCATCGCAAAACTGATTGCAGATTTAGAATCCCCATGGAATTTTCTTTTGGATGGCATTACCTTTTGTCGATTGGAGCATCTTGGCGCGATATAAGAAAAATTACGATCCACGAATAGAATTTTTTTTTTTAAATTTTAAGTTTTTGAAGGCTGCACAAAAATATCATTTTCTCAAAAAGTATCCGTCGTATCGCAAAACGGATTGCAGATTTGGAGTCCTCATGGAATTTTCTTTCGGATAACATTAGCTTTTGTCGATTGGAGCATCTTAGCGAGATAAAAGAAAAATTACGATTCACGCACTGAAATTTTTTTTTGAGAAATTTTGAGTTTTTGAAGGCTGCACAAAAATATCATTTTCTCAAAAAGTATCCGTTGTATCGCAAAACTGATTGCAGATTTAGAATCCCCATGGAATTTTCTTTTGGATGGCATTGCCTTTTGTCGATTGGAGCATCTTGGCGAGATAAAAGAAAAATTACGATTCACGCGTTGAAATTTTTTTTAAAGAAATTTAAAGTTTTTGAAGGCTGCACAAAAATATCATTTTCTCAAAAAGCATCCGTTGTATCGCAAAACTGATCGCAGATTTAGAATCCCCATGGAATTTTCTTTTGGATGGCATTGCCTTTTGTCGATTGGAGCATCTTGGCGAGATAAAAGAAAAATTACGATTCACGCGTTGAAATTTTTTTTAAAGAAATTTAAAGTTTTTGAAGGCTGCACAAAAATATAATTTTCTCAAAAAGTATCCGTCGCATCGCAAAACCGATTGCAGATTTAGAATCCCCATAGAATTTTCGTTTGGATGGCATTACCTTTAGTCGATTGGAGCATCTTGGCGCGATATAAGAAAAATTACGATCCACGAATAGAATTTTTTTTTTTAAATTTTAAGTTTTTGAAGGCTGCACAAAAATATCATTTTCTCAAAAAGTATCCGTCGTATCGCAAAACGGATTGCAGATTTGGAATCCTCATGGAATTTTCTTTCGGATAACATCAGCTTTTGTCGATTGGAGCATCTTGGCGAGATAAAAGAAAAATTACGATTCACGCGTTGAAATTTTTCTTAAAGAAATTTAAAGTTTTTGAAGGCTGCACAAAAATATCATTTTCTCAAAAAGTATCAATCGCATCGCAAAACAGATTGCAGATTTAGAATCCCCATAGAATTTTCTTTTGGATGGCATTACCTTTTGTCGATTGGAACATCTTGGCGAGATAAAAGAAAAATTACGATCCACGCATTGAATTTTTTTTTTTTTAATTTTAAGTTTTTGAAGGCTTCACAAAAATATCATTTTCTCAAAAAGTATCCATCGCATCGCAAAACGGATTGCAGATTTAGAATCCTCATGGAATTTTCTTTCGGCTGACATTACCTTTTGTCGATTGGAGCATCTTGGCGAGATAAAAGAAAAATTAAGATCCACGCATTGAATTTTTTTTTAAGAATTTTAAGTTTTTGAAGGCTGCACAAAAATATAATTTTCTCAAAAAGTATCCGTCGCATCGCAAAACCGATTGCAGATTTAGAATCCCCATAGAATTTTCGTTTGGATGGCATTACCTTTTGTCGATTGGAGCATCTTGGCGCGATATAAGAAAAATTACGATCCACGAATAGAATTTTTTTTTTTTTAATTTTAAGTTTTTGAAGGCTGCACAAAAATATCATTTTCTCAAAAAGTATCCGTCGTATCGCAAAACGGATTGCAGATTTGGAATCCTCATAAAATTTTCTTTCGGCTGACATTACCTTTTGTCGATTGGAGCGATTGAAGCATCTTGGCGAGATAAAAGAAAAATTACGATCCACGCATTGAAATTTTTTTTAAAGAAATTTTAATTTTTTGAAGGCTGCACAAAAATATCATTTTCTCAAAAAGTATCCGTTGTATCGCAAAACCGATTGCAGATTTAGAATCCCCATGGAATTTTCTTTTGGATGGCATTGCCTTTTGTCGATTGGGGCATCTTGGCAAGATATAAGAGAAATTACGATCCACGCATTGAATTTTTTTAAAGAATTTTTAAGTTTTTGAAGGCTGCACAAAAATATCATTTTCTCAAAAAGTATCCGTCGCATCGCAAAACTGATTGCAGATTTAGAATCCCCATGGAATTTTCTTTTGGATGGCATTACCTTTTGTCGATTGGAGCATCTTGGCGCGATATAAGAAAAATTACGATCCACGAATAGAATTTTTTTTTTTAAATTTTAAGTTTTTGAAGGCTGCACAAAAATATCATTTTCTCAAAAAGTATCCGTCGTATCGCAAAACGCATTGCAGATTTGGAATCCTCATGGAATTTTCTTTCGGATAACATTAGCTTTTGTTGATTGGAGCATCTTGGTGAGATAAAAGAAAAATTACGATCCACGCACTGAAATTTTTTTTTGAGAAATTTTGAGTTTTTGAAGGCTGCACAAAAATATAATTTTCTCAAAAAGTATCCGTTGTATCGCAAAACTGATTGCAGATTTAGAATCCCCATGGAATTTTCTTTTGGATGGCATTGCCTTTTGTCGATTGGAGCATCTTGGCGAGATAAAAGAAAAATTACGATTCACGCGTTGAAATTTTTTTTAAAGAAATTTAAAGTTTTTGAAGGCTGCACAAAAATATCATTTTCTCAAAAAGTATCCGTCGTATCGCAAAACGCATTGCAGATTTGGAATCCTCATGGAATTTTCTTTCGGATAACATTAGCTTTTGTTGATTGGAGCATCTTGGTGAGATAAAAGAAAAATTACGATCCACGCACTGAAATTTTTTTTTTGAGAAATTTTGAGTTTTTGAAGGCTGCACAAAAATATAATTTTCTCAAAAAGTATCCGTTGTATCGCAAAACCGATTGCAGATTTAGAATCCCCATGGAATTTTCTTTTGGATGGCATTGCCTTTTGTCGATTGGGGCATCTTGGCAAGATATAAGAGAAATTACGATCCACGCATTGAATTTTTTTAAAGAATTTTTAAGTTTTTGAAGGCTGCACAAAAATATCATTTTCTCAAAAAGTATCCGTCGCATCGCAAAACTGATTGCAGATTTAGAATCCCCATGGAATTTTCTTTTGGATGGCATTACCTTTTGTCGATTGGAGCATCTTGGCGCGATATAAGAAAAATTACGATCCACGAATAGAATTTTTTTTTTTAAATTTTAAGTTTTTGAAGGCTGCACAAAAATATCATTTTCTCAAAAAGTATCCGTCGTATCGCAAAACGCATTGCAGATTTGGAATCCTCATGGAATTTTCTTTCGGATAACATTAGCTTTTGTTGATTGGAGCATCTTGGTGAGATAAAAGAAAAATTACGATCCACGCACTGAAATTTTTTTTTGAGAAATTTTGAGTTTTTGAAGGCTGCACAAAAATATAATTTTCTCAAAAAGTATCCGTTGTATCGCAAAACTGATTGCAGATTTAGAATCCCCATGGAATTTTCTTTTGGATGGCATTACCTTTTGTCGATTGGAGCATCTTGGCGCGATATAAGAAAAATTACGATCCACGAATAGAATTTTTTTTTTTAAATTTTAAGTTTTTGAAGGCTGCACAAAAATATCATTTTCTCAAAAAGTATCCGTCGTATCGCAAAACGCATTGCAGATTTGGAATCCTCATGGAATTTTCTTTCGGATAACATTAGCTTTTGTTGATTGGAGCATCTTGGTGAGATAAAAGAAAAATTACGATCCACGCACTGAAATTTTTTTTTGAGAAATTTTGAGTTTTTGAAGGCTGCACAAAAATATAATTTTCTCAAAAAGTATCCGTTGTATCGCAAAACCGATTGCAGATTTAGAATCCCCATGGAATTTTCTTTTGGATGGCATTGCCTTTTGTCGATTGGGGCATCTTGGCAAGATATAAGAGAAATTACGATCCACGCATTGAATTTTTTTAAAGAATTTTTAAGTTTTTGAAGGCTGCACAAAAATATCATTTTCTCAAAAAGTATCCGTCGCATCGCAAAACTGATTGCAGATTTAGAATCCCCATGGAATTTTCTTTTGGATGGCATTACCTTTTGTCGATTGGAGCATCTTGGCGCGATATAAGAAAAATTACGATCCACGAATAGAATTTTTTTTTTAAATTTTAAGTTTTTGAAGGCTGCACAAAAATATCATTTTCTCAAAAAGTATCCGTCGTATCGCAAAACGCATTGCAGATTTGGAATCCTCATGGAATTTTCTTTCGGATAACATTAGCTTTTGTTGATTGGAGCATCTTGGTGAGATAAAAGAAAAATTACGATCCACGCACTGAAATTTTTTTTTGAGAAATTTTGAGTTTTTGAAGGCTGCACAAAAATATAATTTTCTCAAAAAGTATCCGTTGTATCGCAAAACTGATTGCAGATTTAGAATCCCCATGGAATTTTCTTTTGGATGGCATTGCCTTTTGTCGATTGGAGCATCTTGGCGAGATAAAAGAAAAATTACGATTCACGCGTTGAAATTTTTTTTAAAGAAATTTAAAGTTTTTGAAGGCTGCACAAAAATATCATTTTCTCAAAAAGTATCAATCGCATCGCAAAACAGATTGCAGATTTAGAATCCCCATAGAATTTTCTTTTGGATGGCATTACCTTTTGTCGATTGGAACATCTTGGCGAGATAAAAGAAAAATTACGATCCACGCATTGAATTTTTTTTTATGAAATTTTAATTTTTTGATGGCTGCACAAAAATATCATTTTCTCAAAAAGTATCCATCGCATCGCAAAACGGATTGCAGATTTAGAATCCTCATGGAATTTTCTTTCGGCTGACATTACCTTTTGTCGATTGGATCATCTTGGCGAGATAAAAGAAAAATTAAGATCCACGCATTGAATTTTTTTTTAAGAATTTTAAGTTTTTGAAGGCTGCACAAAAATATAATTTTCTCAAAAAGTATCCGTCGCATCGCAAAACCGATTGCAGATTTAGAATCCCCATAGAATTTTCGTTTGGATGGCATTACCTTTTGTCGATTGGAGCATCTTGGCGCGATATAAGAAAAATTACGATCCACGAATAGAATTTTTTTTTTTTTAATTTTAAGTTTTTGAAGGCTGCACAAAAATATCATTTTCTCAAAAAGTATCCGTCGTATCGCAAAACGGATTGCAGATTTGGAATCCTCATGGAATTTTCTTTCGGATAACATCAGCTTTTGTCGATTGGAGCATCTTGGCGAGATAAAAGAAAAATTACGATCCACGCACTGAATTTTTTTTTTTTTAAATTTTAAGTTTTTGAAGGCTGCACAAAAATATCATTTTCTCAAAAAGTATCCGTCGCATCGCAAAACCGATTGCAGATTTAGAATCCCCATAAAATTTTCTTTTGGATGGCATTACCATTTGTCGATTGGAGCATCCTGGCGCGATATAAGAAAAATTACGATCCACGAATAGAATTTTTTTTTTTTTAATTTTAAGTTTTTGAAGGCTGCACAAAAATATCATTTTCTCAAAAAGTATCCGTCGCATCGCAAAACTGATTGCAGATTTAGAATCCCCATGGAATTTTCTTTTGGATGACATTACCTTTTGTCGATTGGAGCATCTTGGCGCGATATAAGAAAAATTACGATCCACGAATAGAATTTTTTTTTTTTAATTTTAAGTTTTTGAAGGCTGCACAAAAATATCATTTTCTCAAAAAGTATCCGTCGTATCGCAAAACGGATTGCAGATTTGGAATCCTCATGGAATTTTCTTTCGGATAACATCAGCTTTTGTCGATTGGAGCATCTTGGCGAGATAAAAGAAAAATTACGATCCACGCACTGAATTTGGAATCCTCATGGAATTTTCTTTCGGATAACATAAGCTTTTGTCGATTGGAGCGGTTGAAGCATCTTGGCGCGATATAAGAAAAATTACGATCCACGAATAGAATTTTTTTTTTTTAATTTTAAGTTTTTGAAGGCAAAAATATCATTTTCTCAAAAAGTATCCGTCGCATCGCAAAACGGATTGCAGATTTGGAATCCCCATGGAATTTTCTTTTGGATGGCATTACCTTTTGTCGATTGGAGCATCTTGGCGCCATATAAGAAAAATTACGATCCACGAATAGAATTTTTTCTTTTAAATTTTAAGTTTTTGAAGGCTGCACAAAAATATCATTTTCTCAAAAAGCATCCGTCGCATCGCAAAACGGATTGCAGATTTGGAATCCTCATGGAATTTTCTTTCGGTTAACATAAGCTTTTGTCGATTGGAGCATCTTGGCGAGATAAAAGAAAAATTACGATCCACGCATTGAATTTTTTTTAAGAATTTTTAAGTTTTTGAAGGCTGCACAAAAATATCATTTTCTCAAAAAGTATTCGTTGCATCGCAAAACGGATTGCAGATTTGGAATCCTCATGGAATTTTCTTTCGGATAACATTACCTTTTGTCGATTGGAGCATCTTGGCGAGATAAAAGAAAAATTACGATTCACGCGTTGAAATTTTTTTTAAAGAAATTTAAAGTTTTTGAAGGCTGCACAAAAATATCATTTTCTCAAAAAGTATCCGTTGTATCGCAAAACGGATTGCAGATTTGGAATCCTCATGGAATTTTCTTTGGATAACATTAGCTTTTGTTGATTGGAGCATCTTGGTGAGATAAAAGAAAAATTACGATCCACGCACTGAAATTTTTTTTTAAGAATTTTTAAGTTTTTGAAGGCTGCACAAAAATATCATTTTCTCAAAAAGTATCCGTCGCATCGCAAAACTGATTGCAGATTTAGAATCCCCATTGAATTTTCTTTTGGATGGCATTGCCTTTTGTCGATTGGGACATCTTGGCAAGATATAAGAGAAATTACGATCCACGCATTGAATTTTTTTAAAGAATTTTTAAGTTTTTGAAGGCTGCACAAAAATATCATTTTCTCAAAAAGTATCCGTCGCATCGCAAAACTGATTGCAGATTTAGAATCCCCATGGAATTTTCTTTTGGATGGCATTACCTTTTGTCGATTGGAGCATCTTGGCGCGATATAAGAAAAATTACGATCCACGAATAGAATTTTTTTTTTTAAATTTTAAGTTTTTGAAGGCTGCACAAAAATATCATTTTCTCAAAAAGTATCCGTCGTATCGCAAAACGCATTGCAGATTTGGAATCCTCATGGAATTTTCTTTCGGATAACATTAGCTTTTGTTGATTGGAGCATCTTGGTGAGATAAAAGAAAAATTACGATCCACGCACTGAAATTTTTTTTTGAGAAATTTTGAGTTTTTGAAGGCTGCACAAAAATATAATTTTCTCAAAAAGTATCCGTTGTATCGCAAAACTGATTGCAGATTTAGAATCCCCATGGAATTTTCTTTTGGATGGCATTACCTTTTGTCGATTGGAGCATCTTGGCGCGATATAAGAAAAATTACGATCCACGAATAGAATTTTTTTTTTTAAATTTTAAGTTTTTGAAGGCTGCACAAAAATATCATTTTCTCAAAAAGTATCCGTCGTATCGCAAAACGCATTGCAGATTTGGAATCCTCATGGAATTTTCTTTCGGATAACATTAGCTTTTGTTGATTGGAGCATCTTGGTGAGATAAAAGAAAAATTACGATCCACGCACTGAAATTTTTTTTTGAGAAATTTTGAGTTTTTGAAGGCTGCACAAAAATATAATTTTCTCAAAAAGTATCCGTTGTATCGCAAAACTGATTGCAGATTTAGAATCCCCATGGAATTTTCTTTTGGATGGCATTGCCTTTTGTCGATTGGAGCATCTTGGCGAGATAAAAGAAAAATTACGATTCACGCGTTGAAATTTTTTTTAAAGAAATTTAAAGTTTTTGAAGGCTGCACAAAAATATCATTTTCTCAAAAAGTATCAATCGCATCGCAAAACAGATTGCAGATTTAGAATCCCCATAGAATTTTCTTTTGGATGGCATTACCTTTTGTCGATTGGAACATCTTGGCGAGATAAAAGAAAAATTACGATCCACGCATTGAATTTTTTTTTATGAAATTTTAATTTTTTGATGGCTGCACAAAAATATCATTTTCTCAAAAAGTATCCATCGCATCGCAAAACGGATTGCAGATTTAGAATCCTCATGGAATTTTCTTTCGGCTGACATTACCTTTTGTCGATTGGAGCATCTTGGCGAGATAAAAGAAAAATTAAGATCCACGCATTGAATTTTTTTTTAAGAATTTTAAGTTTTTGAAGGCTGCACAAAAATATAATTTTCTCAAAAAGCATCCATCGCATCGCAAAACGGATTGCAGATTTGGAATCCTCATGGAATTTTCTTTCGGATAACATCAGCTTTTGTCGATTGGAGCATCTTGGCGAGATAAAAGAAAAATTACGATCCACGCACTGAATTTGGAATCCTCATGGAATTTTCTTTCGGATAACATAAGCTTTTGTCGATTGGAGCGGTTGAAGCATCTTGGCGCGATATAAGAAAAATTACGATCCACGAATAGAATTTTTTTTTTTTAATTTTAAGTTTTTGAAGGCAAAAATATCATTTTCTCAAAAAGTATCCGTCGCATCGCAAAACGGATTGCAGATTTGGAATCCCCATGGAATTTTCTTTTGGATGGCATTACCTTTTGTCGATTGGAGCATCTTGGCGCCATATAAGAAAAATTACGATCCACGAATAGAATTTTTTCTTTTAAATTTTAAGTTTTTGAAGGCTGCACAAAAATATCATTTTCTCAAAAAGCATCCGTCGCATCGCAAAACGGATTGCAGATTTGGAATCCTCATGGAATTTTCTTTCGGTTAACATAAGCTTTTGTCGATTGGAGCATCTTGGCGAGATAAAAGAAAAATTACGATCCACGCATTGAATTTTTTTTAAGAATTTTTAAGTTTTTGAAGGCTGCACAAAAATATCATTTTCTCAAAAAGTATTCGTTGCATCGCAAAACGGATTGCAGATTTGGAATCCTCATGGAATTTTCTTTTGGATGGCATTACCTTTTGTCGATTGGAGCATCTTGGCGAGATAAAAGAAAAATTACGATTCACGCGTTGAAATTTTTTTTAAAGAAATTTAAAGTTTTTGAAGGCTGCACAAAAATATCATTTTCTCAAAAAGTATCCGTCGCATCGCAAAACTGATTGCAGATTTAGAATCCCCATTGAATTTTCTTTTGGATGGCATTGCCTTTTGTCGATTGGAGCATCATGGCGAGATAAAAGAAAAATTACGATTCACGAATAGAATTTTTTTTTTAAATTTTAAGTTTTTGAAGGCTGCACAAAAATATCATTTTCTCAAAAAGTATCCGTTGTATCGCAAAACGGATTGCAGATTTGGAATCCTCATGGAATTTTCTTTGGATAACATTAGCTTTTGTTGATTGGAGCATCTTGGTGAGATAAAAGAAAAATTACGATCCACGCACTGAAATTTTTTTTTAAGAATTTTTAAGTTTTTGAAGGCTGCACAAAAAATATCATTTTCTCAAAAAGTATCCGTTGTATCGCAAAACTGATCGCAGATTTAGAATCCCCATGGAATTTTCTTTTGGATGGCATTACCTTTTGTCGATTGGAGCATCTTGGCGCCATATAAGAAAAATTACGATCCACGAATAGATTTTTTTTTTTAAATTTTAAGTTTTTGAAGGCTGCACAAAAATATCATTTTCTCCAAAAAGCATCCATCGCATCGCAAAACGGATTGCAGATTTGGAATCCTCATGGAATTTTCTTTTGGATAACATTACCTTTTGTCGATTGGAACATCTTGGCGCGATATAAGAGAAATTACGATCCACGCATTGAATTTTTTTTAAGAATTTTTAAGTTTTTGAAGGCTGCACAAAAATATCATTTTCTCAAAAAGTATCCGTCGCATCGCAAAACTGATTGCAGATTTAGAATCCCCATGGAAATTTTCTTTTGGATGGCATTACCTTTTGTCGATTGGAGCATCTTGGCGCGATATAAGAAAAATTACGATCCACGAATAGAATTTTTTTTTTTTAAGTTTTAAGTTTTTGAAGGCTGCACAAAAATATAATTTTCTCAAAAAGTATCCGTCGTATCGCAAAACGGATTGCTGATTTGGAATCCTCATGGAATTTTCTTTCGGATAACATAAGCTTTTGTCGATTGGAGCATCTTGGCGAGATAAAAGAAAAATTACGATCCACGCACTGAATTTTTTTTTTTTTTAATTTTAAGTTTTTGAAGGCTGCACAAAAATATCATTTTCTCAAAAAGCATTCATCGCATCGCAAAACCGATTGCAGATTTAGAATCCCCATGGAATTTTCTTTTGGATGGCATTGCCTTTTGTTGATTGGGACATCTTGGCAAGATATAAGAAAAATTACGATCCACGCACTGAATTTTTTTTTTTTTTAATTTTAAGTTTTTGAAGGCTGCACAAAAATATCATTTTCTCAAAAAGCATCCATCGCATCGCAAAACCGATTGCAGATTTAGAATCCCCATGGAATTTTCTTTTGGATGGCATTACCTTTTGTCGATTGGGACATCTTGACAAGATATAAGAGAAATTACGATCCACGCATTGAATTTTTTTAAAGAATTTTTAAGTTTTTGAAGGCTGCACAAAAATATCATTTTCTCAAAAAGTATCCGTCGCATCGCAAAACTGATTGCAGATTTAGAATCCCCATGGAATTTTCTTTTGGATGGTATTACCTTTTGTCGATTGGAACATCTTGGCGAGATAAAAGAAAAATTACGATCCACGCATTGAATTTTTTTAAAGAATTTTTAAGTTTTTGATGGCTGCACAAAAATATCATTTTCTCAAAAAGTATCCATCGCATCGCAAAACGGATTGCAGATTTGGAATCCTCATAAAATTTTCTTTCGGCTGACATTACCTTTTGTCGATTGGAGCGATTGAAGCATCTTGGCGAGATAAAAGAAAAATTACGATCCACGCATTGAAATTTTTTTTAAAGAAATTTTAATTTTTGAAGGCTGCACAAAAATATCATTTTCCTCAAAAAGTATCCGTTGTATCGCAAAACCGATTGCAGATTTAGAATCCCCATGGAATTTTCTTTTGGATGGCATTGCCTTTTGTCGATTGGGACATCTTGGCAAGATATAAGAGAAATTACGATCCACGCATTGAATTTTTTTAAAGAATTTTTAAGTTTTTGAAGGCTGCACAAAAATATCATTTTCTCAAAAAGTATCCGTCGTATCGCAAAACGCATTGCAGATTTGGAATCCTCATGGAATTTTCTTTCGGCTGACATTACCTTTTGTCGATTGGAGCATCTTGGCGAGATAAAAGAAAAATTAAGATCCACGCATTGAATTTTTTTTTAAGAATTTTAAGTTTTTGAAGGCTGCACAAAAATATAATTTTCTCAAAAAGTATCCGTCGCATCGCAAAACCGATTGCAGATTTAGAATCCCCATAGAATTTTCGTTTGGATGGCATTACCTTTAGTCGATTGGAGCATCTTGGCGCGATATAAGAAAAATTACGATCCACGAATAGAATTTTTTTTTTTAAATTTTAAGTTTTTGAAGGCTGCACAAAAATATCATTTTCTCAAAAAGTATCCGTCGTATCGCAAAACGGATTGCAGATTTGGAATCCTCATGGAATTTTCTTTCGGATAACATCAGCTTTTGTCGATTGGAGCATCTTGGCGAGATAAAAGAAAAATTACGATTCACCGCGTTGAAATTTTTTTTAAAGAAATTTAAAGTTTTTGAAGGCTGCACAAAAATATCATTTTCTCAAAAAGTATCAATCGCATCGCAAAACAGATTGCAGATTTAGAATCCCCATAGAATTTTCTTTTGGATGGCATTACCTTTTGTCGATTGGAACATCTTGGCGAGATAAAAGAAAAATTACGATCCACGCATTGAATTTTTTTTTATGAAATTTTAATTTTTTGATGGCTGCACAAAAATATCATTTTCTCAAAAAGTATCCATCGCATCGCAAAACGGATTGCAGATTTAGAATCCTCATGGAATTTTCTTTCGGCTGACATTACCTTTTGTCGATTGGAGCATCTTGGCGAGATAAAAGAAAAATTAAGATCCACGCATTGAATTTTTTTTTAAGAATTTTAAGTTTTTGAAGGCTGCACAAAAATATAATTTTCTCAAAAAGTATCCGTCGCATCGCAAAACCGATTGCAGATTTAGAATCCCCATAGAATTTTCGTTTGGATGGCATTACCTTTTGTCGATTGGAGCATCTTGGCGCGATATAAGAAAAATTACGATCCACGAATAGAATTTTTTTTTTTTTAATTTTAAGTTTTTGAAGGCTGCACAAAAATATCATTTTCTCAAAAAGTATCCGTCGTATCGCAAAACGCATTGCAGATTTGGAATCCTCATGGAATTTTCTTTCGGCTGACATTACCTTTTGTCGATTGGAGCATCTTGGCGAGATAAAAGAAAAATTAAGATCCACGCATTGAATTTTTTTTTAAGAATTTTAAGTTTTTGAAGGCTGCACAAAAATATAATTTTCTCAAAAAGTATCCGTCGCATCGCAAAACCGATTGCAGATTTAGAATCCCCATAGAATTTTCGTTTGGATGGCATTACCTTTAGTCGATTGGAGCATCTTGGCGCGATATAAGAAAAATTACGATCCACGAATAGAATTTTTTTTTTTTAAATTTTAAGTTTTTGAAGGCTGCACAAAAATATCATTTTCTCAAAAAGTATCCGTCGTATCGCAAAACGGATTGCAGATTTGGAATCCTCATGGAATTTTCTTTCGGATAACATCAGCTTTTGTCGATTGGAGCATCTTGGCGAGATAAAAGAAAAATTACGATTCACGCGTTGAAATTTTTTTTAAAGAAATTTAAAGTTTTTGAAGGCTGCACAAAAATATCATTTTCTCAAAAAGTATCAATCGCATCGCAAAACAGATTGCAGATTTAGAATCCCCATAGAATTTTCTTTTGGATGGCATTACCTTTTGTCGATTGGAACATCTTGGCGAGATAAAAGAAAAATTACGATCCACGCATTGAATTTTTTTTTATGAAATTTTAATTTTTTGATGGCTGCACAAAAATATCATTTTCTCAAAAAGTATCCATCGCATCGCAAAACGGATTGCAGATTTAGAATCCTCATGGAATTTTCTTTCGGCTGACATTACCTTTTGTCGATTGGAGCATCTTGGCGAGATAAAAGAAAAATTAAGTTCCACGCATTGAATTTTTTTTTAAGAATTTTAAGTTTTTGAAGGCTGCACAAAAATATAATTTTCTCAAAAAGTATCCGTCGCATCGCAAAACCGATTGCAGATTTAGAATCCCCATAGAATTTTCGTTTGGATGGCATTACCTTTTGTCGATTGGAGCATCTTGGCGCGATATAAGAAAAATTACGATCCACGAATAGAATTTTTTTTTTTTTTAATTTTAAGTTTTTGAAGGCTGCACAAAAATATCATTTTCTCAAAAAGTATCCGTCGTATCGCAAAACGGATTGCAGATTTGGAATCCTCATAAAATTTTCTTTCGGCTGACATTACCTTTTGTCGATTGGAGCGATTGAAGCATCTTGGCGAGATAAAAGAAAAATTACGATCCACGCATTGAAATTTTTTTTAAAGAAATTTTAATTTTTTGAAGGCTGCACAAAAATATCATTTTCTCAAAAAGTATCCGTTGTATCGCAAAACCGATTGCAGATTTAGAATCCCCATGGAATTTTCTTTTGGATGGCATTGCCTTTTGTCGATTGGGACATCTTGGCAAGATATAAGAGAAATTACGATCCACGCATTGAATTTTTTTAAAGAATTTTTAAGTTTTTGAAGGCTGCACAAAAATATCATTTTCTCAAAAAGTATCCGTCGCATCGCAAAACTGATTGCAGATTTAGAATCCCCATGGAATTTTCTTTTGGATGGCATTACCTTTTGTCGATTGGAGCATCTTGGCGCGATATAAGAAAAATTACGATCCACGAATAGAATTTTTTTTTTTTAAATTTTAAGTTTTTGAAGGCTGCACAAAAATATCATTTTCTCAAAAAGTATCCGTCGTATCGCAAAACGCATTGCAGATTTGGAATCCTCATGGAATTTTCTTTCGGATAACATTAGCTTTTGTTGATTGGAGCATCTTGGTGAGATAAAAGAAAAATTACGATCCACGCACTGAAATTTTTTTTTGAGAAATTTTGAGTTTTTGAAGGCTGCACAAAAATATAATTTTCTCAAAAAGTATCCGTTGTATCGCAAAACTGATTGCAGATTTAGAATCCCCATGGAATTTTCTTTTGGATGGCATTGCCTTTTGTCGATTGGAGCATCTTGGCGAGATAAAAGAAAAATTACGATTCACGCGTTGAAATTTTTTTTAAAGAAATTTAAAGTTTTTGAAGGCTGCACAAAAATATCATTTTCTCAAAAAGTATCAATCGCATCGCAAAACAGATTGCAGATTTAGAATCCCCATAGAATTTTCTTTTGGATGGCATTACCTTTTGTCGATTGGAACATCTTGGCGAGATAAAAGAAAAATTACGATCCACGCATTGAATTTTTTTTTATGAAATTTTAATTTTTTGATGGCTGCACAAAAATATCATTTTCTCAAAAAGTATCCATCGCATCGCAAAACGGATTGCAGATTTAGAATCCTCATGGAATTTTCTTTCGGCTGACATTACCTTTTGTCGATTGGAGCATCTTGGCGAGATAAAAGAAAAATTAAGATCCACGCATTGAATTTTTTTTTAAGAATTTTAAGTTTTTGAAGGCTGCACAAAAATATAATTTTCTCAAAAAGTATCCGTCGCATCGCAAAACCGATTGCAGATTTAGAATCCCCATAGAATTTTCGTTTGGATGGCATTACCTTTTGTCGATTGGAGCATCTTGGCGCGATATAAGAAAAATTACGATCCACGAATAGAATTTTTTTTTTTTTAATTTTAAGTTTTTGAAGGCTGCACAAAAATATCATTTTCTCAAAAAGTATCCGTCGTATCGCAAAACGGATTGCAGATTTGGAATCCTCATGGAATTTTCTTTCGGATAACATCAGCTTTTGTCGATTGGAGCATCTTGGCGAGATAAAAGAAAAATTACGATCCACGCACTGAATTTTTTTTTTTTAAATTTTAAGTTTTTGAAGGCTGCACAAAAATATCATTTTCTCAAAAAGTATCCGTCGCATCGCAAAACCGATTGCAGATTTAGAATCCCCATAAAATTTTCTTTTGGATGGCATTACCATTTGTCGATTGGAGCATCCTGGCGCGATATAAGAAAAATTACGATCCACGAATAGAATTTTTTTTTTTTTAATTTTAAGTTTTTGAAGGCTGCACAAAAATATCATTTTCTCAAAAAGTATCCGTCGCATCGCAAAACTGATTGCAGATTTAGAATCCCCATGGAATTTTCTTTTGGATGACATTACCTTTTGTCGATTGGAGCATCTTGGCGCGATATAAGAAAAATTACGATCCACGAATAGAATTTTTTTTTTTTAATTTTAAGTTTTTGAAGGCTGCACAAAAATATCATTTTCTCAAAAAGTATCCGTCGTATCGCAAAACGGATTGCAGATTTGGAATCCTCATGGAATTTTCTTTCGGATAACATCAGCTTTTGTCGATTGGAGCATCTTGGCGAGATAAAAGAAAAATTACGATCCACGCACTGAATTTGGAATCCTCATGGAATTTTCTTTCGGATAACATAAGCTTTTGTCGATTGGAGCGGTTGAAGCATCTTGGCGCGATATAAGAAAAATTACGATCCACGAATAGAATTTTTTTTTTTTAATTTTAAGTTTTTGAAGGCAAAAATATCATTTTCTCAAAAAGTATCCGTCGCATCGCAAAACGGATTGCAGATTTGGAATCCCCATGGAATTTTCTTTTGGATGGCATTACCTTTTGTCGATTGGAGCATCTTGGCGCCATATAAGAAAAATTACGATCCACGAATAGAATTTTTTCTTTTAAATTTTAAGTTTTTGAAGGCTGCACAAAAATATCATTTTCTCAAAAAGCATCCGTCGCATCGCAAAACGGATTGCAGATTTGGAATCCTCATGGAATTTTCTTTCGGTTAACATAAGCTTTTGTCGATTGGAGCATCTTGGCGAGATAAAAGAAAAATTACGATCCACGCATTGAATTTTTTTTAAGAATTTTTAAGTTTTTGAAGGCTGCACAAAAATATCATTTTCTCAAAAAGTATTCGTTGCATCGCAAAACGGATTGCAGATTTGGAATCCTCATGGAATTTTCTTTTGGATGGCATTACCTTTTGTCGATTGGAGCATCTTGGCGCGATATAAGAAAAATTACGATCCACGAATAGAATTTTTTTTTTTTAAGTTTTAAGTTTTTGAAGGCTGCACAAAAATATAATTTTCTCAAAAAGTATCCGTCGTATCGCAAAACGGATTGCTGATTTGGAATCCTCATGGAATTTTCTTTCGGATAACATAAGCTTTTGTCGATTGGAGCATCTTGGCGAGATAAAAGAAAAATTACGATCCACGCACTGAATTTTTTTTTTTTTTAATTTTAAGTTTTTGAAGGCTGCACAAAAATATCATTTTCTCAAAAAGCATTCATCGCATCGCAAAACCGATTGCAGATTTAGAATCCCCATGGAATTTTCTTTTGGATGGCATTGCCTTTTGTTGATTGGGACATCTTGGCAAGATATAAGAAAAATTACGATCCACGCACTGAATTTTTTTTTTTTTTAATTTTAAGTTTTTGAAGGCTGCACAAAAATATCATTTTCTCAAAAAGCATCCATCGCATCGCAAAACCGATTGCAGATTTAGAATCCCCATGGAATTTTCTTTTGGATGGCATTGCCTTTTGTCGATTGGGACATCTTGGCAAGATATAAGAGAAATTACGATCCACGCATTGAATTTTTTTAAAGAATTTTTAAGTTTTTGAAGGCTGCACAAAAATATCATTTTCTCAAAAAGTATCCGTCGCATCGCAAAACTGATTGCAGATTTAGAATCTTCATGGAATTTTCTTTTGGATGGTATTACCTTTTGTCGATTGGAACATCTTGGCGAGATAAAAGAAAAATTACGATCCACGCACTGAATTTTTTTTTTTTTTAATTTTAAGTTTTTGAAGGCTGCACAAAAATATCATTTTCTCAAAAAGCATCCATCGCATCGCAAAACCGATTGCAGATTTAGAATCCCCATGGAATTTTCTTTTGGATGGCATTGCCTTTTGTCGATTGGGACATCTTGGCAAGATATAAGAGAAATTACGATCCACGCATTTTATTAAGAATTTTTTTAAAGAATTTTTAAGTTTTTGATGGCTGCACAAATATCATTTTCTCAAAAAGTATCCATCGCATCGCAAAACGGATTGCAGATTTGGAATCCTCATAAAATTTTCTTTCGGCTGACATTACCTTCTGTCGATTGGAGCGATTGAAGCATCTTGGCGAGATAAAAGAAAAATTACGATCCACGCATTGAAATTTTTTTTAAAGAAATTTTAATTTTTTGAAGGCTGCACAAAAATATCATTTTCTCAAAAAGTATCCGTTGTATCGCAAAACCGATTGCAGATTTAGAATCCCCATGGAATTTTCTTTTGGATGGCATTGCCTTTTGTCGATTGGGACATCTTGGCAAGATATAAGAGAAATTACGATCCACGCATTGAATTTTTTTAAAGAATTTTTAAGTTTTTGAAGGCTGCACAAAAATATCATTTTCTCAAAAAGTATCCGTCGCATCGCAAAACTGATTGCAGATTTAGAATCCCCATGGAATTTTCTTTTGGATGGCATTACCTTTTGTCGATTGGAGCATCTTGGCGCGATATAAGAAAAATTACGATCCACGAATAGAATTTTTTTTTTTAAATTTTAAGTTTTTGAAGGCTGCACAAAAATATCATTTTCTCAAAAAGTATCCGTCGTATCGCAAAACGGATTGCAGATTTGGAATCCTCATGGAATTTTCTTTCGGATAACATTAGCTTTTGTTGATTGGAGCATCTTGGTGAGATAAAAGAAAAATTACGATCCACGCACTGAAATTTTTTTTTGAGAAATTTTGAGTTTTTGAAGGCTGCACAAAAATATCATTTTCTCAAAAAGCATTCATCGCATCGCAAAACCGATTGCAGATTTAGAATCCCCATGGAATTTTCTTTTGGATGGCATTGCCTTTTGTTGATTGGGACATCTTGGCAAGATATAAGAAAAATTACGATCCACGCACTGAATTTTTTTTTTTTTTAATTTTAAGTTTTTGAAGGCTGCACAAAAATATCATTTTCTCAAAAAGCATCCATCGCATCGCAAAACCGATTGCAGATTTAGAATCCCCATGGAATTTTCTTTTGGATGGCATTGCCTTTTGTCGATTGGGACATCTTGGCAAGATATAAGAGAAATTACGATCCACGCATTGAATTTTTTTAAAGAATTTTTAAGTTTTTGATGGCTGCACAAAAATATCATTTTCTCAAAAAGTATCCATCGCATCGCAAAACGGATTGCAGATTTGGAATCCTCATAAAATTTTCTTTCGGCTGACATTACCTTTTGTCGATTGGAGCGATTGAAGCATCTTGGCGAGATAAAAGAAAAATTACGATCCACGCATTGAAATTTTTTTTAAAGAAATTTTAGTTTTTTGAAGGCTGCACAAAAATATCATTTTCTCAAAAAGTATCCGTTGTATCGCAAAACCGATTGCAGATTTAGAATCCCCATGGAATTTTCTTTTGGATGGCATTGCCTTTTGTCGATTGGGACATCTTGGCAAGATATAAGAGAAATTACGATCCACGCATTGAATTTTTTTAAAGAATTTTTAAGTTTTTGAAGGCTGCACAAAAATATCATTTTCTCAAAAAGTATCCGTCGCATCGCAAAACTGATTGCAGATTTAGAATCCCCATGGAATTTTCTTTTGGATGGCATTACCTTTTGTCGATTGGAGCATCTTGGCGCGATATAAGAAAAATTACGATCCACGAATAGAATTTTTTTTTTAAATTTTAAGTTTTTGAAGGCTGCACAAAAATATCATTTTCTCAAAAAGTATTCGTCGTATCGCAAAACGGATTGCAGATTTGGAATCCTCATGGAATTTTCTTTCGGATAACATTAGCTTTTGTTGATTGGAGCATCTTGGTGAGATAAAAGAAAAATTACGATCCACGCACTGAAATTTTTTTTTGAGAAATTTTGAGTTTTTGAAGGCTGCACAAAAATATCATTTTCTCAAAAAGTATCCATCGCATCGCAAAACGGATTGCAGATTTAGAATCCTCATGGAATTTTCTTTCGGCTGACATTACCTTTTGTCGATTGGAGCGATTGAAGCATCTTGGCGAGATAAAAGAAAAATTACGATCCACGCATTGAAATTTTTTTTAAAGAAATTTTAATTTTTTGAAGGCTGCACAAAAATATCATTTTCTCAAAAAGTATCCGTTGTATCGCAAAACCGATTGCAGATTTAGAATCCCCATGGAATTTTCTTTTGGATGGCATTGCCTTTTGTCGATTGGGACATCTTGGCAAGATATAAGAGAAATTACGATCCACGCATTGAATTTTTTTAAAGAATTTTTAAGTTTTTGAAGGCTGCACAAAAATATCATTTTCTCAAAAAGTATCCGTCGCATCGCAAAACTGATTGCAGATTTAGAATCCCCATGGAATTTTCTTTTGGATGGCATTACCTTTTGTCGATTGGAGCATCTTGGCGCGATATAAGAAAAATTACGATCCACGAATAGAATTTTTTTTTTTAAATTTTAAGTTTTTGAAGGCTGCACAAAAATATCATTTTCTCAAAAAGTATCCGTCGTATCGCAAAACGGATTGCAGATTTGGAATCCTCATGGAATTTTCTTTCGGATAACATTAGCTTTTGTTGATTGGAGCATCTTGGTGAGATAAAAGAAAAATTACGATCCACGCACTGAAATTTTTTTTTTTAAATTTTAAGTTTTTGAAGGCTGCACAAAAATATCATTTTCTCAAAAAGTATCCGTTGTATCGCAAAACTGATTGCAGATTTAGAATCCCCATGGAATTTTCTTTTGGATGGCATTGCCTTTTGTCGATTGGAGCATCTTGGCGAGATAAAAGAAAAATTACGATTCACGCGTTGAAATTTTTTTTAAAGAAATTTAAAGTTTTTGAAGGCTGCACAAAAATATCATTTTCTCAAAAAGTATCAATCGCATCGCAAAACAGATTGCAGTTTTAGAATCCCCATAGAATTTTCTTTTGGATGGCATTACCTTTTGTCGATTGGAACATCTTGGCGAGATAAAAGAAAAATTACGATCCACGCACTGAAATTTTTTTTTGAGAAAGTTTGAGTTTTTGAAGGCTGCACAAAAATATCATTTTCTCAAAAAGTATCCGTCGCATCGCAAAACCGATTGCAGATTTGGAATTCTCATGGAATTTTCTTTCGGATAACATAAGCTCTTGTCGATTGGAGCATCTTGGTGAGATAAAAGAAAAATTACGATCCACGCATTGAATTTTTTTTTAAGAATTTTTAAGTTTTTGAAGGCTGCACAAAAATATCATTTTCTCAAAAAGTATCCGTCGCATCGCAAAACTGATCGCAGATTTAGAATCCCCATGGAATTTTCTTTTGGATGGCATTGCCTTTTGTCGATTGGAGCATCTTAGCGAGATAAAAGAAAAATTACGATCCACGCACTGAATTTTTTTTTTTTTTAATTTTAAGTTTTTGAAGGCTGCACAAAAATATCATTTTCTCAAAAAGCATCCATCGCATCGCAAAACCGATTGCAGATTTAGAATCCCCATGGAATTTTCTTTTGGATGGCATTGCCTTTTGTCGATTGGGACATCTTGGCAAGATATAAGAGAAATTACGATCCACGCATTGAATTTTTTTAAAGAATTTTTAAGTTTTTGATGGCTGCACAAAAATATCATTTTCTCAAAAAGTATCCATCGCATCGCAAAACGGATTGCAGATTTGGAATCCTCATAAAATTTTCTTTCGGCTGACATTACCTTTTGTCGATTGGAGCGATTGAAGCATCTTGGCGAGATAAAAGAAAAATTACGATCCACGCATTGAAATTTTTTTTAAAGAAATTTTAATTTTTTGAAGGCTGCACAAAAATATCATTTTCTCAAAAAGTATCCGTTGTATCGCAAAACCGATTGCAGATTTAGAATCCCCATGGAATTTTCTTTTGGATGGCATTGCCTTTTGTCGATTGGGACATCTTGGCAAGATATAAGAGAAATTACGATCCACGCATTGAATTTTTTTAAAGAATTTTTAAGTTTTTGAAGGCTGCACAAAAATATCATTTTCTCAAAAAGTATCCGTCGCATCGCAAAACTGATTGCAGATTTAGAATCCCCATGGAATTTTCTTTTGGATGGCATTACCTTTTGTCGATTGGAGCATCTTGGCGCGATATAAGAAAAATTACGATCCACGAATAGAATTTTTTTTTTTAAATTTTAAGTTTTTGAAGGCTGCACAAAAATATCATTTTCTCAAAAAGTATCCGTCGTATCGCAAAACGGATTGCAGATTTGGAATCCTCATGGAATTTTCTTTCGGATAACATTAGCTTTTGTTGATTGGAGCATCTTGGTGAGATAAAAGAAAAATTACGATCCACGCACTGAAATTTTTTTTTGAGAAATTTTGAGTTTTTGAAGGCTGCACAAAAATATCATTTTCTCAAAAAGTATCCGTTGTATCGCAAAACTGATTGCAGATTTAGAATCCCCATGGAATTTTCTTTTGGATGGCATTGCCTTTTGTCGATTGGAGCATCTTGGCGAGATAAAAGAAAAATTACGATTCACGCGTTGAAATTTTTTTTAAAGAAATTTAAAGTTTTTGAAGGCTGCACAAAAATATCATTTTCTCAAAAAGTATCAATCGCATCGCAAAACAGATTGCAGATTTAGAATCCCCATAGAATTTTCTTTTGGATAATATTACCTTTTGTCGATTGGATCATCTCGGCGCGATATAAGAAAAATTACGATCCACGCATTGAATTTTTTTTAAAGAAATTTTAATTTTTTGAAGGCTGCACAAAAATATCATTTTCTCAAAAAGTATCCGTCGCATCGCAAAACTGATTGCAGATTTGGAATTCTCATGGAATTTTCTTTCGGATAACATAAGCTCTTGTCGATTGGAGCATCTTGGTGAGATAAAAGAAAAATTACGATCCACGCATTGAATTTTTTTTTAAGAATTTTTAAGTTTTTGAAGGCTGCACAAAAATATCATTTTCTCAAAAAGTATCCGTCGCATCGCAAAACTGATCGCAGATTTAGAATCCCCATGGAATTTTCTTTTGGATGGCATTGCCTTTTGTCGATTGGAGCATCTTGGCGAGATAAAAGAAAAATTACGATCCACGCACTGAATTTTTTTTTTTTTTAATTTTAAGTTTTTGAAGGCTGCACAAAAATATCATTTTCTCAAAAAGCATCCATCGCATCGCAAAACCGATTGCAGATTTAGAATCCCCATGGAATTTTCTTTTGGATGGCATTGCCTTTTGTCGATTGGGACATCTTGGCAAGATATAAGAGAAATTACGATCCACGCATTGAATTTTTTTAAAGAATTTTTAAGTTTTTGATGGCTGCACAAAAATATCATTTTCTCAAAAAGTATCCATCGCATCGCAAAACGGATTGCAGATTTGGAATCCTCATAAAATTTTCTTTCGGCTGACATTACCTTTTGTCGATTGGAGCGATTGAAGCATCTTGGCGAGATAAAAGAAAAATTACGATCCACGCATTGAAATTTTTTTTAAAGAAATTTTAATTTTTTGAAGGCTGCACAAAAATATCATTTTCTCAAAAAGTATCCGTTGTATCGCAAAACCGATTGCAGATTTAGAATCCCCATGGAATTTTCTTTTGGATGGCATTGCCTTTTGTCGATTGGGACATCTTGGCAAGATATAAGAGAAATTACGATCCACGCATTGAATTTTTTTAAAGAATTTTTAAGTTTTTGAAGGCTGCACAAAAATATCATTTTCTCAAAAAGTATCCGTCGCATCGCAAAACTGATTGCAGATTTAGAATCCCCATGGAATTTTCTTTTGGATGGCATTACCTTTTGTCGATTGGAGCATCTTGGCGCGATATAAGAAAAATTACGATCCACGAATAGAATTTTTTTTTTTAAATTTTAAGTTTTTGAAGGCTGCACAAAAATATCATTTTCTCAAAAAGTATCCGTCGTATCGCAAAACGGATTGCAGATTTGGAATCCTCATGGAATTTTCTTTCGGATAACATTAGCTTTTGTTGATTGGAGCATCTTGGTGAGATAAAAGAAAAATTACGATCCACGCACTGAAATTTTTTTTTGAGAAATTTTGAGTTTTTGAAGGCTGCACAAAAATATCATTTTCTCAAAAAGTATCCGTTGTATCGCAAAACTGATTGCAGATTTAGAATCCCCATGGAATTTTCTTTTGGATGGCATTGCCTTTTGTCGATTGGAGCATCTTGGCGAGATAAAAGAAAAATTACGATTCACGCGTTGAAATTTTTTTTAAAGAAATTTAAAGTTTTTGAAGGCTGCACAAAAATATCATTTTCTCAAAAAGTATCAATCGCATCGCAAAACAGATTGCAGATTTAGAATCCCCATAGAATTTTCTTTTGGATGGCATTACCTTTTGTCGATTGGAACATCTTGGCGAGATAAAAGAAAAATTACGATCCACGCATTGAATTTTTTTTTATGAAATTTAAATTTTTTGATGGCTGCACAAAAATATCATTTTCTCAAAAAGTATCCATCGCATCGCAAAACGGATTGCAGATTTAGAATCCTCATGGAATTTTCTTTTGGATGGCATTACCTTTTGTCGATTGGAGCATCTTGGCGAGATAAAAGAAAAATTACGATCCACGCACTGAAATTTTTTTTTGAGAAAGTTTGAGTTTTTGAAGGCTGCACAAAAATATCATTTTCTCAAAAAGTATCCGTCGCATCGCAAAACCGATTACAGATTTAGAATCCCCATAGAATTTTCTTTTGGATTGCATTACCTTTTGTCGATTGGAGCGATTGAAGCATCTTGGCGAGATAAAAGAAAAATTACGATCCACGCATTGAAATTTTTTTTAAAGAAATTTTAATTTTTTGAAGGCTGCACAAAAATATCATTTTCTCAAAAAGTATCTGTCGCATCGCAAAACCGATTGCAGATTTGGAATCCTCATGGAATTTTCTTTCGGATAACATTACCTTTTGTCGATTGGATCATCTCGGCGCGATATAAGAAAAATTAGAATCCACGTATTGAATTTTTTTTAAAGAAATTTTAATTTTTTGAAGGCTGCACAAAAATATCATTTTCTCAAAAAGTATCCGTCGCATCGCAAAACTGATTGCAGATTTGGAATCCTCATGGAATTTTCTTTCGGATAACATAAGCTCTTGTCGATTGGAGCATCTTGGTGAGATAAAAGAAAAATTACGATCCACGCATTGAATTTTTTTTTAAGAATTTTTAAGTTTTTGAAGGCTGCACAAAAATATCATTTTCTCAAAAAGTATCCGTCGCATCGCAAAACTGATCGCAGATTTAGAATCCCCATGGAATTTTCTTTTGGATGGCATTGCCTTTTGTCGATTGGAGCATCTTGGCGAGATAAAAGAAAAATTACGATTCACGCGTTGAAATTTTTTTTAAAGAAATTTAAAGTTTGTGAAGGCTGCACAAAAATATCATTTTCTCAAAAAGTATCCGTCGTATCGCAAAACGGATTGCAGATTTAGAATCCCCATGGAATTTTCTTTTGGATGGCATTACCTTTGGTCGATTGGAACATCTTGGCGCGATATAAGAGAAATTAAGATCCACGCATTGAATTATTTTTTAAGAATTTTTAAGTTTTTGAAGGCTGCACAAAAATATCATTTTCTCAAAAAGTATCCGTCACATCGCAAAGCGGATTGCAGATTTAGAGTCCCCATGGAATTTTCTTTTGGATGGCATTACCTTTTGTCGATTGGAGCATCTTGGCGCCATATAAGAAAAATTACGATCCACGAATAGAATTTTTTCTTTTAAATTTTAAGTTTTTGAAGGCTGCACAAAAATATCATTTTCTCAAAAAGCATCCGTCGCATCGCAAAACGGATTGCAGATTTGGAATCCTCATGGAATTTTCTTTCGGATAAGATAAGCTTTTGTCGATTGGAGCATCTTGGCGAGATAAAAGAAAAATTACGATCCACGCATTGAATTTTTTTTTATGAAATTTTAATTTTTTGATGGCTGCACAAAAATATCATTTTCTCAAAAAGTATCCATCGCATCGCAAAACGGATTGCAGATTTGGAATCCTCATAAAATTTTCTTTCGGCTGACATTACCTTTTGTCGATTGGAGCGATTGAAGCATCTTGGCGAGATAAAAGAAAAATTACGATCCACGCATTGAAATTTTTTTTAAAGAAATTTTAGTTTTTTGAAGGCTGCACAAAAATATCATTTTCTCAAAAAGTATCCGTTGTATCGCAAAACCGATTGCAGATTTAGAATCCCCATGGAATTTTCTTTTGGATGGCATTGCCTTTTGTCGATTGGGACATCTTGGCAAGATATAAGAGAAATTACGATCCACGCATTGAATTTTTTTAAAGAATTTTTAAGTTTTTGAAGGCTGCACAAAAATATCATTTTCTCAAAAAGTATCCGTCGCATCGCAAAACTGATTGCAGATTTAGAATCCCCATGGAATTTTCTTTTGGATGGCATTGCCTTTTGTCGATTGGGACATCTTGGCAAGATATAAGAGAAATTACGATCCACGCATTGAATTTTTTTAAAGAATTTTTAAGTTTTTGAAGGCTGCACAAAAATATCATTTTCTCAAAAAGTATCCGTCGCATCGCAAAACTGATTGCAGATTTAGAATCCCCATGGAATTTTCTTTTGGATGGCATTACCTTTTGTCGATTGGAGCATCTTGGCGCGATATAAGAAAAATTACGATCCACGAATAGAATTTTTTTTTTTAAATTTTAAGTTTTTGAAGGCTGCACAAAAATATCATTTTCTCAAAAAGTATTCGTCGTATCGCAAAACGGATTGCAGATTTGGAATCCTCATGGAATTTTCTTTCGGATAACATTAGCTTTTGTTGATTGGAGCATCTTGGTGAGATAAAAGAAAAATTACGATCCACGCACTGAAATTTTTTTTTGAGAAATTTTGAGTTTTTGAAGGCTGCACAAAAATATAATTTTCTCAAAAAGTATCTGTCGCATCGCAAAACCGATTGCAGATTTGGAATCCTCATAGAATTTTCTTTCGGATAACATTACTTTTTGTCGATTGGATCATCTTGGCGCGATATAAGAAAAATTACGATACACGCATTGAATTTTTTTTAAAGAAATTTTAAGTTTTTGAAAGCTGCACAAAAAAATCATTATCTCAAAAAGTATCCATCGCATCGCAAAACGGATTGCAGATTTAGAATCCCCATGGAATTTTCTTTCGGATAACATTAGCTTTTGTCGATTGGAGCATCTTGGCGAGATAAAAGAAAAATTCCGATCCACGCACTGAAATTTTTTTTTGAGAAATTTTGAGTTTTTGACGGCAGCACAAAAATATCATTTTCTCAAAAAGTATCCGTCGCATCGCAAAACCGATTGCAGATTTAGAATCCCCACGGAATTTTCTTTTAGATGGCGTTGCCTTTTGTCGATTGGAGCATCTTGGCGAGATAAAAGAAAAATTACGATTCACGCGTTGAAATTTTTTTTAAAGAAATTTAAAGTTTTTGAAGGCTGCACAAAAATATCATTTTCTCAAAAAGTATCAATCGCATCGCAAAACAGATTGCAGATTTAGAATCCCCATAGAATTTTCTTTTGGATGGCATTACCTTTTGTCGATTGGAACATCTTGGCGAGATAAAAGAAAAATTACGATCCACGCATTGAATTTTTTTTTATGAAATTTTAATTTGTTGATGGCTGAAATTTTAATTTTTTGAAAGCTGCACAAAAATATCATTTTCTCAAAAAGTATCTGTCGCATCGCAAAACCGATTGCAGATTTGGAATCCTCATGGAATTTTCTTTCGGCTAACATTACTTTTTGTCGATTGGATCATCTTGGCGCGATATAAAAAAAATTACGATCCACGCATTGAATTTTTTTTAAAGAAATTTTAAGTTTTTGAAAGCTGCACAAAAAAATCATTTTCTCAAAAAGTATCCATCGCATCGCAAAACGGATTGCAGATTTAGAATCCTCATGGAATTTTCTTTCGGATAACATTAGCTTTTGTCGATTGGAGCATCTTGGCGAGATAAAAGAAAAATTACGATCCACGCACTGAAATTTTTTTTTGAGAAATTTTGAGTTTTTGAAGGCTGCACAAAAATATCATTTTCTCAAAAAGTATCCGTCGCATCGCAAAACCGATTGCAGATTTAGAATTCCCATAGAATTTTCTTTCGGATAACATTACTTTTTGTCGATTGGATCATCTTGGCGCGATATAAGAAAAATTACGATACACGCATTGAATTTTTTTTAAAGAAATTTTAAGTTTTTGAAAGCTGCACAAAAAAATCATTTTCTCAAAAAGTATCCATCGCATCGCAAAACGGATTGCAGACTTAGAATCCTCATGGAATTTTCTTTCAGATAACATTAGCTTTTGTCGATTGGAGCATCTTGGCGAGATAAAAGAAAAATTACGATCCACGCACTGAAATTTTTTTTTGAGAAATTTTGAGTTTTTGAAGGCTGCACAAAAATATCATTTTCTCAAAAAGTATCCGTCGCATCGCAAAACGGATTGCAGACTTAGAATCCTCATGGAATTTTCTTTCGGATAACATTAGCTTTTGTCGATTGGAGCATCTTGGCGAGATAAAAGAAAAATTACGATCCACGCACTGAAATTTTTTTTTGAGAAATTTTGAGTTTTTGAAGGCTGCACAAAAATATCATTTTCTCAAAAAGTATCCGTCGCATCGCAAAACCGATTGCAGATTTAGAATCCCCATGGAATTTTCTTTTGGATGGCATTGCCTTTTGTCGATTGGAGCATCTTGGCGAGATAAAAGAAAAATTACGATTCACGCGTTGAAATTTTTTTTAAAGAAATTTAAAGTTTTTGAAGGCTGCACAAAAATATCATTTTCTCAAAAAGTATCAATCGCATCGCAAAACAGATTGCAGATTTAGAATCC
This sequence comes from Chalcosyrphus nemorum, assembly GCA_949716465.1. Lineage (NCBI taxonomy): Eukaryota > Metazoa > Arthropoda > Insecta > Diptera > Syrphidae > Chalcosyrphus > Chalcosyrphus nemorum. Next base: position 13,666 of record CATIXX010000091.1, on the reverse strand, counting down.
CCATAGAATTTTCTTTTGGATGGCATTACCTTTTGTCGAGTGGAACATCTTGGCGAGATAAAAGAAAAATTACGATCCACGCATTGAATTTTTTTTTATGAAATTTTAATTTTTTGATGGCTGAAATTTTAATTTTTTGAAAGCTGCACAAAAATATCATTTTCTCAAAAAGTATCTGTCGCATCGCAAAACCGATTGCAGATTTGGAATCCTCATGGAATTTTCTTTCGGATAACATTACTTTTTGTCGATTGGATCATCTTGGCGCGATATAAAAAAAATTACGATCCACGCATTGAATTTTTTTTAAAGAAATTTTAAGTTTTTGAAAGCTGCACAAAAAAATCATTTTCTCAAAAAGTATCCATCGCATCGCAAAACGGATTGCAGATTTAGAATCCTCATGGAATTTTCTTTCGGATAACATTAGCTCTTGTCGATTGGAGCATCTTGGCGAGATAAAAGAAAAATTACGATCCACGCACTGAAATTTTTTTTTGAGAAATTTTGAGTTTTTGAAGGCTGCACAAAAATATCATTTTCTCAAAAAGTATCCGACGCATCGCAAAACCGATTGCAGATTTAGAGTCCCCATAGAATTTTCTTTTGGATGGCATTACCTTTTGTCGATTGGAGCGATTGAAGCATCTTGGCGAGATAAAAGAAAAATTACGATCCACGCATTGAAATTTTTTTTAAAGAAATTTTAATTTTTTGAAGGCTGCACAAAAATATCATTTTCTCAAAAAGTATCTGTCGCATCGCAAAACCGATTGCAGATTTGGAATCCTCATGGAATTTTCTTTCGGATAACATCAGCTTTTGTCGATTGGAGCATCTTGGCGAGATAAAAGAAAAATTACGATCCACGCATTGAATTTTTTTTAAAGAAATTTTAAGTTTTTGAAAGCTGCACAAAAAAATCATTTTCTCAAAAAGTATCCATCGCATCGCAAAACGGATGGCAGATTTAGAATCCTCGTGGAATTTTCTTTCGGATAATATTACCTTTTGTCGATTGGATCATCTCGGCGCGATATAAGAAAAATTACGATCCACGCATTGAATTTTTTTTAAAGAAATTTTAATTTTTTGAAGGCTGCACAAAAATATCATTTTCTCAAAAAGTATCCGTCGCATCGCAAAACTGATTGCAGATTTGGAATCCTCATGGAATTTTCTTTCGGATAACATAAGCTTTTGTCGATTGGAGCATCTTGGCGAGATAAAAGAAAAATTACGATCCACGCATTGAAATTTCTTTTAAAGAAATTTTAAGTTTTTGAAGGCTGCACAAAAATATCATTTCCTCAAAAAGTATCTGTCGCATCCCAAAACTGATTGCAGATTTAGAATCCCCATGGAATTTTCTTTTGGAAAATATTACCTTTCGTCGATTGGAGCACCTTGGCGAGATATAAGAAAAATTACGATCCACGCATTGAATTTTTTTTTTTTTTAATTTTAAGTTTTTGAAGGCTGCACAAAAATATCATTTTCTCAAAAAGCATCCATCGCATCGCAAAACTGATTGCAGATTTAGAATCCCCATGGAATTTTCTTTTGGATGGCATTGCCTTTTGTCGATTGGGACATCTTGGCAAGATATAAGAGAAATTACGATCCACGCATTGAATTTTTTTAAAGAATTTTTAAGTTTTTGATGGCTGCACAAAAATATCATTTTCTCAAAAAGTATCCATCGCATCGCAAAACGGATTGCAGATTTGGAATCCTCATAAAATTTTCTTTCGGCTGACATTACCTTTTGTCGATTGGAGCGATTGAAGCATCTTGGCGAGATAAAAGAAAAATTACGATCCACGCATTGAAATTTTTTTTAAAGAAATTTTAGTTTTTTGAAGGCTGCACAAAAATATCATTTTCTCAAAAAGTATCCGTTGTATCGCAAAACCGATTGCAGATTTAGAATCCCCATGGAATTTTCTTTTGGATGGCATTGCCTTTTGTCGATTGGGACATCTTGGCAAGATATAAGAGAAATTACGATCCACGCATTGAATTTTTTTAAAGAATTTTTAAGTTTTTGAAGGCTGCACAAAAATATCATTTTCTCAAAAAGTATCCGTCGCATCGCAAAACGGATTGCAGATTTAGAATCCCCATGGAATTTTCTTTTGGATGGCATTGCCTTTTGTCGATTGGGACATCTTGGCAAGATATAAGAGAAATTACGATCCACGCATTGAATTTTTTTAAAGAATTTTTAAGTTTTTGAAGGCTGCACAAAAATATCATTTTCTCAAAAAGTATCCGTCGCATCGCAAAACTGATTGCAGATTTAGAATCCCCATGGAATTTTCTTTTGGATGGCATTACCTTTTGTCGATTGGAGCATCTTGGCGCGATATAAGAAAAATTACGATCCACGAATAGAATTTTTTTTTTTAAATTTTAAGTTTTTGAAGGCTGCACAAAAATATCATTTTCTCAAAAAGTATTCGTCGTATCGCAAAACGGATTGCAGATTTGGAATCCTTATGGAATTTTCTTTCGGATAACATTAGCTTTTGTTGATTGGAGCATCTTGGTGAGATAAAAGAAAAATTACGATCCACGCACTGAAATTTTTTTTTGAGAAATTTTGAGTTTTTGAAGGCTGCACAAAAATATAATTTTCTCAAAAAGTATCCGTTGTATTGCAAAACTGATTGCAGATTTAGAATCCCCATGGAATTTTCTTTTGGATGGCATTGCCTTTTGTCGATTGGAGCATCTTGGCGAGATAAAAGAAAAATTACGATTCACGCGTTGAAATTTTTTTTAAAGAAATTTAAAGTTTTTGAAGGCTGCACAAAAATATCATTTTCTCAAAAAGTATCAATCGCATCGCAAAACAGATTGCAGATTTAGAATCCCCATAGAATTTTCTTTTGGATGGCATTACCTTTTGTCGATTGGAACATCTTGGCGAGATAAAAGAAAAATTACGATCCACGCATTGAATTTTTTTTTATGAAATTTTAATTTTTTGATGGCTGCACAAAAATATCATTTTCTCAAAAAGTATCCATCGCATCGCAAAACGGATTGCAGATTTAGAATCCTCATGGAATTTTCTTTCGGCTGACATTACCTTTTGTCGATTGGAGCGATTGAAGCATCTTGGCGAGATAAAAGAAAAATTACGATCCACGCATTGAAATTTTTTTTAAAGAAATTTTAATTTTTTGAAGGCTGCACAAAAATATCATTTTCTCAAAAAGTATCCGTTGTATCGCAAAACCGATTGCAGATTTAGAATCCCCATGGAATTTTCTTTTGGATGGCATTGCCTTTTGTCGATTGGGACATCTTGGCGCGATATAAAAAAAATTACGATCCACGCATTGAATTTTTTTTAAAGAAATTTTAAGTTTTTGAAAGCTGCACAAAAAAATCATTTTCTCAAAAAGTATCCATCGCATCGCAAAACGGATTGCAGATTTAGAATCCTCATGGAATTTTCTTTCGGATAACATTAGCTCTTGTCGATTGGAGCATCTTGGCGAGATAAAAGAAAAATTACGATCCACGCACTGAAATTTTTTTTTGAGAAATTTTGAGTTTTTGAAGGCTGCACAAAAATATCATTTTCTCAAAAAGTATCCGACGCATCGCAAAACCGATTGCAGATTTAGAGTCCCCATAGAATTTTCTTTTGGATGGCATTACCTTTTGTCGATTGGAGCGATTGAAGCATCTTGGCGAGATAAAAGAAAAATTACGATCCACGCATTGAAATTTTTTTTAAAGAAATTTTAATTTTTTGAAGGCTGCACAAAAATATCATTTTCTCAAAAAGTATCTGTCGCATCGCAAAACCGATTGCAGATTTGGAATCCTCATGGAATTTTCTTTCGGATAACATCAGCTTTTGTCGATTGGAGCATCTTGGCGAGATAAAAGAAAAATTACGATCCACGCATTGAATTTTTTTTAAAGAAATTTTAAGTTTTTGAAAGCTGCACAAAAAAATCATTTTCTCAAAAAGTATCCATCGCATCGCAAAACGGATGGCAGATTTAGAATCCTCGTGGAATTTTCTTTCGGATAATATTACCTTTTGTCGATTGGATCATCTCGGCGCGATATAAGAAAAATTACGATCCACGCATTGAATTTTTTTTAAAGAAATTTTAATTTTTTGAAGGCTGCACAAAAATATCATTTTCTCAAAAAGTATCCGTCGCATCGCAAAACTGATTGCAGATTTGGAATCCTCATGGAATTTTCTTTCGGATAACATAAGCTTTTGTCGATTGGAGCATCTTGGCGAGATAAAAGAAAAATTACGATCCACGCATTGAAATTTCTTTTAAAGAAATTTTAAGTTTTTGAAGGCTGCACAAAAATATCATTTCCTCAAAAAGTATCTGTCGCATCCCAAAACTGATTGCAGATTTAGAATCCCCATGGAATTTTCTTTTGGAAAATATTACCTTTCGTCGATTGGAGCACCTTGGCGAGATATAAGAAAAATTACGATCCACGCATTGAATTTTTTTTTTTTTTAATTTTAAGTTTTTGAAGGCTGCACAAAAATATCATTTTCTCAAAAAGCATCCATCGCATCGCAAAACTGATTGCAGATTTAGAATCCCCATGGAATTTTCTTTTGGATGGCATTGCCTTTTGTCGATTGGGACATCTTGGCAAGATATAAGAGAAATTACGATCCACGCATTGAATTTTTTTAAAGAATTTTTAAGTTTTTGATGGCTGCACAAAAATATCATTTTCTCAAAAAGTATCCATCGCATCGCAAAACGGATTGCAGATTTGGAATCCTCATAAAATTTTCTTTCGGCTGACATTACCTTTTGTCGATTGGAGCGATTGAAGCATCTTGGCGAGATAAAAGAAAAATTACGATCCACGCATTGAAATTTTTTTTAAAGAAATTTTAGTTTTTTGAAGGCTGCACAAAAATATCATTTTCTCAAAAAGTATCCGTTGTATCGCAAAACCGATTGCAGATTTAGAATCCCCATGGAATTTTCTTTTGGATGGCATTGCCTTTTGTCGATTGGGACATCTTGGCAAGATATAAGAGAAATTACGATCCACGCATTGAATTTTTTTAAAGAATTTTTAAGTTTTTGAAGGCTGCACAAAAATATCATTTTCTCAAAAAGTATCCGTCGCATCGCAAAACTGATTGCAGATTTAGAATCCCCATGGAATTTTCTTTTGGATGGCATTGCCTTTTGTCGATTGGGACATCTTGGCAAGATATAAGAGAAATTACGATCCACGCATTGAATTTTTTTAAAGAATTTTTAAGTTTTTGAAGGCTGCACAAAAATATCATTTTCTCAAAAAGTATCCGTCGCATCGCAAAACTGATTGCAGATTTAGAATCCCCATGGAATTTTCTTTTGGATGGCATTACCTTTTGTCGATTGGAGCATCTTGGCGCGATATAAGAAAAATTACGATCCACGAATAGAATTTTTTTTTTTAAATTTTAAGTTTTTGAAGGCTGCACAAAAATATCATTTTCTCAAAAAGTATTCGTCGTATCGCAAAACGGATTGCAGATTTGGAATCCTTATGGAATTTTCTTTCGGATAACATTAGCTTTTGTTGATTGGAGCATCTTGGTGAGATAAAAGAAAAATTACGATCCACGCACTGAAATTTTTTTTTGAGAAATTTTGAGTTTTTGAAGGCTGCACAAAAATATAATTTTCTCAAAAAGTATCCGTTGTATTGCAAAACTGATTGCAGATTTAGAATCCCCATGGAATTTTCTTTTGGATGGCATTGCCTTTTGTCGATTGGAGCATCTTGGCGAGATAAAAGAAAAATTACGATTCACGCGTTGAAATTTTTTTTAAAGAAATTTAAAGTTTTTGAAGGCTGCACAAAAATATCATTTTCTCAAAAAGTATCAATCGCATCGCAAAACAGATTGCAGATTTAGAATCCCCATAGAATTTTCTTTTGGATGGCATTACCTTTTGTCGATTGGAACATCTTGGCGAGATAAAAGAAAAATTACGATCCACGCATTGAATTTTTTTTTATGAAATTTTAATTTTTTGATGGCTGCACAAAAATATCATTTTCTCAAAAAGTATCCATCGCATCGCAAAACGGATTGCAGATTTAGAATCCTCATGGAATTTTCTTTCGGCTGACATTACCTTTTGTCGATTGGAGCGATTGAAGCATCTTGGCGAGATAAAAGAAAAATTACGATCCACGCATTGAAATTTTTTTTAAAGAAATTTTAATTTTTTGAAGGCTGCACAAAAATATCATTTTCTCAAAAAGTATCCGTTGTATCGCAAAACCGATTGCAGATTTAGAATCCCCATGGAATTTTCTTTTGGATGGCATTGCCTTTTGTCGATTGGGACATCTTGGCAAGATATAAGAGAAATTACGATCCACGCATTGAATTTTTTAAAAGAATTTTTAAGTTTTTGAAGGCTGCACAAAAATATCATTTTCTCAAAAAGTATCCGTCGCATCGCAAAACTGATTGCAGATTTAGAATCCCCATGGAATTTTCTTTTGGATGGCATTACCTTTTGTCGATTGGAGCATCTTGGCGCGATATAAGAAAAATTACGATCCACGAATAGAATTTTTTTTTTTAAATTTTAAGTTTTTGAAGGCTGCACAAAAATATCATTTTCTCAAAAAGTATCCGTCGTATCGCAAAACGGATTGCAGATTTGGAATCCTCATGGAATTTTCTTTCGGATAACATTAGCTTTTGTTGATTGGAGCATCTTGGTGAGATAAAAGAAAAATTACGATCCACGCACTGAAATTTTTTTTTGAGAAATTTTGAGTTTTTGAAGGCTGCACAAAAATATCATTTTCTCAAAAAGTATCCGTTGTATCGCAAAACTGGTTGCAGATTTAGAATCCCCATGGAATTTTCTTTTGGATGGCATTGCCTTTTGTCGATTGGAGCATCTTGGCGAGATAAAAGAAAAATTACGATTCACGCGTTGAAATTTTTTTTAAAGAAATTTAAAGTTTTTGAAGGCTGCACAAAAATATCATTTTCTCAAAAAGTATCAATCGCATCGCAAAACAGATTGCAGTTTTAGAATCCCCATAGAATTTTCTTTTGGATGGCATTACCTTTTGTCGATTGGAACATCTTGGCGAGATAAAAGAAAAATTACGATCCACGCATTGAATTTTTTTTTATGAAATTTTAATTTTTTGATGGCTGCACAAAAATATCATTTTCTCAAAAAGTATCCATCGCATCGCAAAACGGATTGCAGATTTAGAATCCTCATGGAATTTTCTTTCGGATAACATTACCTTTTGTCGATTGGATCATCTTGGCGCGATATAAGAAAAATTACGATCCACGCATTGAATTTTTTTTTAAAGAAATTTTAAGTTTTTGAAAGCTGCACAAAAAAATCATTTTCTCAAAAAGTATCTGTCGCATCGCAAAACCGATTGCAGATTTGGAATCCTCATGGAATTTTCTTTCGGATAACATTACCTTTTGTCGATTGGATCATCTTGGCGCGATATAAGAAAAATTACGATCCACGCATTGAATTTTTTTTAAAGAAATTTTAAGTTTTTGAAAGCTGCACAAAAAAATCATTTTCTCAAAAAGTATCCATCGCATCGCAAAACGGATTGCAGATTTGGAATCCTCATGGAATTTTCTTTCGGATAATATTACCTTTTGTCGATTGGATCATCTCGGCGCGATATAAGAAAAATTACGATCCACGCATTGAATTTTTTTTAAAGAAATTTTAATTTTTTGAAGGCTGCACAAAAATATCATTTTCTCAAAAAGTATCCGTCGCATCGCAAAACTGATTGCAGATTTGGAATTCTCATGGAATTTTCTTTCGGATAACATAAGCTCTTGTCGATTGGAGCATCTTGGTGAGATAAAAGAAAAATTACGATCCACGCATTGAATTTTTTTTTAAGAATTTTTAAGTTTTTGAAGGCTGCACAAAAATATCATTTTCTCAAAAAGTATCCGTCGCATCGCAAAACTGATCGCAGATTTAGAATCCCCATGGAATTTTCTTTTGGATGGCATTGCCTTTTGTCGATTGGGACATCTTGGCAAGATATAAGAGAAATTACGATCCACGCATTGAATTTTTTTAAAGAATTTTTAAGTTTTTGATGGCTGCACAAAAATATCATTTTCTCAAAAAGTATCCATCGCATCGCAAAACGGATTGCAGATTTGGAATCCTCATAAAATTTTCTTTCGGCTGACATTACCTTTTGTCGATTGGAGCGATTGAAGCATCTTTTCGAGATAAAAGAAAAATTACGATCCACGCATTGAAATTTTTTTTAAAGAAATTTTAATTTTTTGAAGGCTGCACAAAAATATCATTTTCTCAAAAAGTATCCGTTGTATCGCAAAACCGATTGCAGATTTAGAATCCCCATGGAATTTTCTTTTGGATGGCATTGCCTTTTGTCGATTGGGACATCTTGGCAAGATATAAGAGAAATTACGATCCACGCATTGAATTTTTTTAAAGAATTTTTAAGTTTTTGAAGGCTGCACAAAAATATCATTTTCTCAAAAAGTATCCGTCGCATCGCAAAACTGATTGCAGATTTAGAATCCCCATGGAATTTTCTTTTGGATGGCATTACCTTTTGTCGATTGGAGCATCTTGGCGCGATATAAGAAAAATTACGATCCACGAATAGAATTTTTTTTTTTAAATTTTAAGTTTTTGAAGGCTGCACAAAAATATCATTTTCTCAAAAAGTATCCGTCGTATCGCAAAACGGATTGCAGATTTGGAATCCTCATGGAATTTTCTTTCGGATAACATTAGCTTTTGTTGATTGGAGCATCTTGGTGAGATAAAAGAAAAATTACGATCCACGCACTGAAATTTTTTTTTGAGAAATTTTGAGTTTTTGAAGGCTGCACAAAAATATCATTTTCTCAAAAAGTATCCGTTGTATCGCAAAACTGATTGCAGATTTAGAATCCCCATGGAATTTTCTTTTGGATGGCATTGCCTTTTGTCGATTGGAGCATCTTGGTGAGATAAAAGAAAAATTACGATCCACGCACTGAAATTTTTTTTTGAGAAATTTTGAGTTTTTGAAGGCTGCACAAAAATATCATTTTCTCAAAAAGTATCCGTTGTATCGCAAAACTGGTTGCAGATTTAGAATCCCCATGGAATTTTCTTTTGGATGGCATTGCCTTTTGTCGATTGGAGCATCTTGGCGAGATAAAAGAAAAATTACGATTCACGCGTTGAAATTTTTTTTAAAGAAATTTAAAGTTTTTGAAGGCTGCACAAAAATATCATTTTCTCAAAAAGTATCAATCGCATCGCAAAACAGATTGCAGTTTTAGAATCCCCATAGAATTTTCTTTTGGATGGCATTACCTTTTGTCGATTGGAACATCTTGGCGAGATAAAAGAAAAATTACGATCCACGCATTGAATTTTTTTTTATGAAATTTTAATTTTTTGATGGCTGCACAAAAATATCATTTTCTCAAAAAGTATCCATCGCATCGCAAAACGGATTGCAGATTTAGAATCCTCATGGAATTTTCTTTCGGCTGACATTACCTTTTGTCGATTGGAGCATCTTGGCGAGATAAAAGAAAAATTACGATCCACGCACTGAAATTTTTTTTTGAGAAAGTTTGAGTTTTTGAAGGCTGCACAAAAATATCATTTTCTCAAAAAGTATCCGTCGCATCGCAAAACCGATTGCAGATTTAGAATCCCCATAGAATTTTCTTTTGGATTGCATTACCTTTTGTCGATTGGAGCGATTGAAGCATCTTGGCGAGATAAAAGAAAAATTACGATCCACGCACTGAAATTTTTTTTAAAGAAATTTTAATTTTTTGAAGGCTGCACAAAAATATCATTTTCTCAAAAAGTATCTGTCGCATCGCAAAACCGATTGCAGATTTGGAATCCTCATGGAATTTTCTTTCGGATAACATTACCTTTTGTCGATTGGATCATCTTGGCGCGATATAAGAAAAATTACGATCCACGCATTGAATTTTTTTTAAAGAAATTTTAAGTTTTTGAAAGCTGCACAAAAAAATCATTTTCTCAAAAAGTATCCATCGCATCGCAAAACGGATTGCAGATTTGGAATCCTCATGGAATTTTCTTTCGGATAATATTACCTTTTGTCGATTGGATCATCTCGGCGCGATATAAGAAAAATTACGATCCACGCATTGAATTTTTTTTTTATGAAATTTTAAGTTTTTGAAGGCTGCACAAAAATATAATTTCCTCAAAAAGTATCCGTCGCATCCCAAAACTGATTGCAGATTTAGAATCCCCATGGAATTTTCTTTTGGAAAATATTACCTTTTGTCGATTGGAGCACCTTGGCGCGATATAAGAAAAATTACGATCCACGCATTGAAATTTTTTTTAAAGAAATTTAAAGTTTTTGAAGGCTGCACAAAAATATCATTTTCTCAAAAAGTATCCGTCGCATCGCAAAACTGATCGCAGATTTAGAATCCCCATGGAATTTTCTTTTGGATGGCGTTGCCTTTTGTCGATTGGGACATCTTGGCAAGATATAAGAGAAATTACGATCCACGCATTGAATTTTTTTAAAGAATTTTTAAGTTTTTGATGGCTGCACAAAAATATCATTTTCTCAAAAAGTATCCATCGCATCGCAAAACGGATTGCAGATTTGGAATCCTCATAAAATTTTCTTTCGGCTGACATTACCTTTTGTCGATTGGAGCGATTGAAGCATCTTGGCGAGATAAAAGAAAAATTACGATCCACGCATTGAAATTTTTTTTAAAGAAATTTTAATTTTTTGAAGGCTGCACAAAAATATCATTTTCTCAAAAAGTATCCGTTGTATCGCAAAACCGATTGCAGATTTAGAATCCCCATGGAATTTTCTTTTGGATGGCATTGCCTTTTGTCGATTGGGACATCTTGGCAAGATATAAGAGAAATTACGATCCACGCATTGAATTTTTTTAAAGAATTTTTAAGTTTTTGAAGGCTGCACAAAAATATCATTTTCTCAAAAAGTATCCGTCGCATCGCAAAACTGATTGCAGATTTAGAATCCCCATGGAATTTTCTTTTGGATGGCATTACCTTTTGTCGATTGGAGCATCTTGGCGCGATATAAGAAAAATTACGATCCACGAATAGAATTTTTTTTTTTAAATTTTAAGTTTTTGAAGGCTGCACAAAAATATCATTTTCTCAAAAAGTATCCGTCGTATCGCAAAACGGATTGCAGATTTGGAATCCTCATGGAATTTTCTTTCGGATAACATTAGCTTTTGTTGATTGGAGCATCTTGGTGAGATAAAAGAAAAATTACGATCCACGCACTGAAATTTTTTTTTGAGAAATTTTGAGTTTTTGAAGGCTGCACAAAAATATCATTTTCTCAAAAAGTATCCGTTGTATCGCAAAACTGATTGCAGATTTAGAATCCCCATGGAATTTTCTTTTGGATGGCATTGCCTTTTGTCGATTGGAGCATCCTGGCGAGATAAAAGAAAAATTACGATTCACGCGTTGAAATTTTTTTTAAAGAAATTTAAAGTTTTTGAAGGCTGCACAAAAATATCATTTTCTCAAAAAGTATCCGTTGTATCGCAAAACTGGTTGCAGATTTAGAATCCCCATAGAATTTTCTTTTGAATGGCATTACCTTTTGTCGATTGGAACATCTTGGCGAGATAAAAGAAAAATTACGATCCACGCATTGAATTTTTTTTTATGAAATTTTAATTTTTTGATGGCTGCACAAAAATATCATTTTCTCAAAAAGTATCCATCGCATCGCAAAACGGATTGCAGATTTAGAATCCTCATGGAATTTTCTTTCGGCTGACATTACCTTTTGTCGATTGGAGCATCTTGGCGAGATAAAAGAAAAATTACGATCCACGCACTGAAATTTTTTTTTGAGAAAGTTTGAGTTTTTGAAGGCTGCACAAAAATATCATTTTCTCAAAAAGTATCCGTCGCATCGCAAAACCGATTGCAGATTTAAAATCCCCATAGAATTTTCTTTTGGATTGCATTACCTTTTGTCGATTGGAGCGATTGAAGCATCTTGGCGAGATAAAAGAAAAATTACGATCCACGCACTGAAATTTTTTTTTGAGAAAGTTTGAGTTTTTGAAGGCTGCACAAAAATATCATTTTCTCAAAAAGTATCCATCGCATCGCAAAACGGATTGCAGATTTAGAATCCTCATGGAATTTTCTTTCGGCTGACATTACCTTTTGTCGATTGGAGCATCTTGGCGAGATAAAAGAAAAATTACGATCCACGCACTGAAATTTTTTTTTGAGAAAGTTTGAGTTTTTGAAGGCTGCACAAAAATATCATTTTCTCAAAAAGTATCCGTTGTATCGCAAAACTGGTTGCAGATTTAGAATCCCCATAGAATTTTCTTTTGAATGGCATTACCTTTTGTCGATTGGAACATCTTGGCGAGATAAAAGAAAAATTACGATCCACGCATTGAATTTTTTTTTATGAAATTTTAATTTTTTGATGGCTGCACAAAAATATCATTTTCTCAAAAAGTATCCATCGCATCGCAAAACGGATTGCAGATTTAGAATCCTCATGGAATTTTCTTTCGGCTGACATTACCTTTTGTCGATTGGAGCATCTTGGCGAGATAAAAGAAAAATTACGATTCACGCGTTGAAATTTTTTTTAAAGAAATTTAAAGTTTGTGAAGGCTGCACAAAAATATCATTTTCTCAAAAAGTATCCGTCGCATCGCAAAACGGATTGCAGATTTAGAATCCCCATGGAATTTTCTTTTGGATGGCATTACCTTTGGTCGATTGGAACATCTTGGCGCGATATAAGAGAAATTAAGATCCACGCATTGAATTATTTTTTAAGAATTTTTAAGTTTTTGAAGGCTGCACAAAAATATCATTTTCTCCAAAAGTATCCGTCACATCGCAAAGCGGATTGCAGATTTAGAGTCCCCATGGAATTTTCTTTTGGATGGCATTACCTTTTGTCGATTGGAGCATCTTGGCGCCATATAAGAAAAATTACGATCCACGAATAGAATTTTTTCTTTTAAATTTTAAGTTTTTGAAGGCTGCACAAAAATATCATTTTCTCAAAAAGCATCCGTCGCATCGCAAAACGGATTGCAGATTTGGAATCCTCATGGAATTTTCTTTCGGATAAGATAAGCTTTTGTCGATTGGAGCATCTTGGCGAGATAAAAGAAAAATTACGATCCACGCATTGAATTTTTTTTTATGAAATTTTAATTTTTTGATGGCTGCACAAAAATATCATTTTCTCAAAAAGTATCCATCGCATCGCAAAACGGATTGCAGATTTGGAATCCTCATAAAATTTTCTTTCGGCTGACATTACCTTTTGTCGATTGGAGCGATTGAAGCATCTTGGCGAGATAAAAGAAAAATTACGATCCACGCATTGAAATTTTTTTTAAAGAAATTATAATTTTTTGAAAGCTGCACAAAAATATAATTTTCTCAAAAAGTATCTGTCGCATCGCAAAACCGATTGCAGATTTGGAATCCTCATAGAATTTTCTTTCGGATAACATTAGCTTTTGTCGATTGGAGCATCTTGGCGAGATAAAAGAAAAATTCCGATCCACGCACTGAAATTTTTTTTTGAGAAATTT
>CATIXX010000090.1:0-30230 GCA_949716465.1 Chalcosyrphus nemorum | reverse complement strand
ATCATTTTCTCAAAATGTATCCGTCGCATCGCAAAACGGATTGCAGATTTGGAATCTTGATGAAATTTTCTTTCCGATAACATTACCATTTGTCGATTGGATCATCTTGGCGCGCTATAAGAAAAATTAGGTTCCACGCATTGATGTTTTTTTTAAAGAGATTTTAAGTTTTTGAAGGCTGCTCAAAAATATCATTTTCTCAAAAGGTATCCGTCGCATCGCAAAACGGATTGCAGATTTGGAATCCTCATGAAATTTTCTTTCCGATAACATTACCCTTTGTTGATTGGAGCATCCTGGCGCGATATAAGAAAAATTACGATTCACGCATTGAATTTTTTTTGAAGAAATTTTAAGTTTTTGAAGGCTGCTCAAAAATATCATTTTCTCAAAAAGTATCCGTCGCATCGCAAAACGGATTGCAGATTTAGAATCCTCATGAAATTTTCTTTCCGATAACATTACCTTTTGTTGATTGGAGCATCCCGGCGCGATATAAGAAAAATTACGATTCACGCATTGAATTTTTTTTAAGAAATTTTAAATTTTTGAAGGCTGCTCAAAAATAGCATTTTCTCAAAAAGTATCCGTCGCATCGCAAAACGGATAGCAGATTTGGAATCTTGATAAAATTTTCATTCCGATAACATTACCATTTGTTGATTGGAACATCTTGGCGCGCTATAAGAAAAATTACGTTCCACGCATTGAATATTTTTTAAAGAAATTTTAAGTTTTTGAAGGCTGCTCAAAAATATCATTTTCTCAAAATGTATCCGTCGCATCGCAAAACGGATTGCAGATTTGGAATCTTGATGAAATTTTCATTCCGATAACATTACCATTTGTCGATTGGATCATCTTGGCGCGCTATAAGAAAAAGTACGTTCCACGCATTGAATTTTTTTTAAAGAAATTTTAAGTTTTTGAAGGCTGCTCAAAAATATCATTTTCTCAAAAAGTATCCGTCGCATCGCAAAACGGATTGCAGATTTAGAATCCTCATGAAATTTTCTTTCCGATAACATTACCTTTTGTTGATTGGAGCATCCCGGCGCGATATAAGAAAAATTACGATTCACGCATTGAATTTTTTTTAAGAAATTTTAAATTTTTGAAGGCTGCTCAAAAATAGCATTTTCTCAAAAAGTATCCGTCGCATCGCAAAACGGATAGCAGATTTGGAATCTTGATAAAATTTTCATTCCGATAACATTACCATTTGTTGATTGGAACATCTTGGCGCGCTATAAGAAAAATTACGTTCCACGCATTGAATATTTTTTAAAGAAATTTTAAGTTTTTGAAGGCTGCTCAAAAATATCATTTTCTCAAAATCTATCCGTCGCATCGCAAAACGGATTGCAGATTTGGAATCTTGATGAAATTTTCATTCCGATAACATTACCATTTGTCGATTGGAACATCTTGGCGCGCTATAAGAAAAATTACGTTCCACGCATTGAATTTTTTTTAAAGAAATTTTAAGTTTTTGAAGGCTGCTCAAAAATATCATTTTCTCAAAAAGTATCCGTCGCATCGCAAAACGGATTGCAGATTTGGAATCCCCATGAAATTTTCTTTCCGGTGGCATTACCCTTTGTTGATTGGAGCATCCTGGCGCGATATAAGAAAAATTACGATTCACGCATTGAATTTTTTTTAAAGAAATTTTAAGTTTTTGAAGGCTGCTCAAAAATATCATTTTCTCAAAAAGTATCCGTCGCATCGCAAAACGGATTGCAGATTTAGAATCCTCATGAAATTTTCTTTCCGATAACATTACCTTTTGTTGATTGGAGCATCCCGGCGCGATATAAGAAAAATTACGATTCACGCATTGAAATTTTTTTTAAAGAAATTTTAAGTTTTTGAAGGCTGCACACAAATATCATTTTCTCAAAAAGTATCCGTCGCATCGCAAAACGAATTGCAGATTTGGAATCTTGATGAAATTTTCATTCCGATAACATTACCATTTGTCGATTGGAACATCTTGGCGCGCTATAAGAAAAATTACGTTCCACGCATTGAATATTTTTTAAAGAAATTTTAAGTTTTTGAAGGCTGCTCAAAAATATCATTTTCTCAAAATGTATCCGTCGCATCGCAAAACGGATTGCAGATTTGGAATCTTGATGAAATTTTCTTTCCCATAACATTACCATTTGTCGATTGGATCATCTTGGCGCGCTATAAGAAAAATTAGGTTCCACGCATTGAATTTTTTTTTAAAGAGATTTTAAGTTTTTGAAGGCTGCTCAAAAATATCATTTTCTCAAAAAGTATCCGTCGCATCGCAAAACGGATTGCAGATTTGGAATCTTGATGAAATTTTCTTTCCGATAACATTACCATTTGTCGATTGGATCATCTTGGCGCGCTATAAGAAAAATTAGGTTCCACGCATTGATGTTTTTTTTAAAGAGATTTTAAGTTTTTGAAGGCTGCTCAAAAATATCATTTTCTCAAAAGGTATCCGTCGCATCGCAAAACGGATTGCAGATTTGGAATCCTCATGAAATTTTCTTTCCGATAACATTACCCTTTGTTGATTGGAGCATCCTGGCGCGATATAAGAAAAATTACGATTCACGCATTGAATTTTTTTTAAAGAAATTTTAAGTTTTTGAAGGCTGCTCAAAAATATCATTTTCTCAAAAAGTATCCGTCGCATCGCAAAACGGATTGCAGATTTAGAATCCTCATGAAATTTTCTTTCCGATAACATTACCTTTTGTTGATTGGAGCATCCCGGCGCGATATAAGAAAAATTACGATTCACGCATTGAATTTTTTTTAAGAAATTTTAAATTTTTGAAGGCTGCTCAAAAATAGCATTTTCTCAAAAAGTATCCGTCGCATCGCAAAACGGATAGCAGATTTGGAATCTTGATAAAATTTTCATTCCGATAACATTACCATTTGTTGATTGGAACATCTTGGCGCGCTATAAGAAAAATTACGTTCCACGCATTGAATATTTTTTAAAGAAATTTAAAGTTTTTGAAGGCTGCTCAAAAATATCATTTTCTCAAAATGTATCCGTCGCATCGCAAAACGGATTGCAGATTTGGAATCTTGATGAAATTTTCTTTCCGATAACATTACCATTTGTCGATTGGATCATCTTGGCGCGCTATAAGAAAAAGTACGTTCCACGCATTGAATTTTTTTTAAAGAAATTTTAAGTTTTTGAAGGCTGCTCAAAAATATCATTTTCTCAAAAAGTATCCGTCGCATCGCAAAACGGATTGCAGATTTGGAATCTTTATGAAATTTTCATTTCGATAACATTACCTTTTGGTGATTGGAGCATCCTGGCGCGATATAAGAAAAATTACGACTCACGCATTGAATTTTTTTTAAAGAAATTTTAAGTTTTTGAAGGCTGCTCAAAAATATCATTTTCTCAAAAAGTATCCGTCGCATCGCAAAACGGATTGCAGATTTGGAATCTTTATGAAATTTTCATTCCGATAACATTACCTTTTGGTGATTGGAGCATCCTGGCGCGATATAAGAAAAATTACGATTCACGCATTGAATTTTTTTTTAAGAAATTTTAAGTTTTTGAAGGCTGCTCAAAAATATCATTTTCTCAAAAAGTATCCGTCGCATCGCAAATTCTGATTGCAGATTTAGAACCCCCATGGAATTTTCTTTCGGATAACATTACCTTCTGTCGATTGGAGCATCTTGGCGCGATATAAGAAAAATTACGATCCACGCATTGAATATTTTTTAAAGAAATTTTAAGTTTTTGAAGGCTGCTCAAAAATATCATTTTCTCAAAATGTATCCGTCGCATCGCAAAACGGATTGCAGATTTGGAATCTTGATGAAATTTTCATTCCGATAACATTACCATTTGTCGATTGGATCATCTTGGCGCGCTATAAGAAAAATTACGTTCCACGCATTGAATATTTTTTAAAGAAATTTTAAGTTTTTGAAGGCTGGACAAAAATATCATTTTCTCAAAATGTATCCGTCGCATCGCAAAACGGATTGCAGATTTGGAATCTTGATGAAATTTTCTTTCCGATAACATTACCATTTGTCGATTGGATCATCTTGGCGCGCTATAAGAAAAATTAGGTTCCACGCATTGATGTTTTTTTTAAAGAGATTTTAAGTTTTTGAAGGCTGCTCAAAAATATCATTTTCTCAAAAGGTATCCGTCGCATCGCAAAACGGATTGCAGATTTGGAATCCTCATGAAATTTTCTTTCCGATAACATTACCCTTTGTTGATTGGAGCATCCTGGCGCGATATAAGAAAAATTACGATTCACGCATTGAATTTTTTTTGAAGAAATTTTAAGTTTTTGAAGGCTGCTCAAAAATATCATTTTCTCAAAAAGTATCCGTCGCATCGCAAAACGGATTGCAGATTTAGAATCCTCATGAAATTTTCTTTCCGATAACATTACCTTTTGTTGATTGGAGCATCCCGGCGCGATATAAGAAAAATTACGATTCACGCATTGAATTTTTTTTAAGAAATTTTAAATTTTTGAAGGCTGCTCAAAAATAGCATTTTCTCAAAAAGTATCCGTCGCATCGCAAAACGGATAGCAGATTTGGAATCTTGATAAAATTTTCATTCCGATAACATTACCATTTGTTGATTGGAACATCTTGGCGCGCTATAAGAAAAATTACGTTCCACGCATTGAATATTTTTTAAAGAAATTTTAAGTTTTTGAAGGCTGCTCAAAAATATCATTTTCTCAAAATGTATTCGTCGCATCGCAAAACGGATTGCAGATTTGGAATCTTGATGAAATTTTCATTCCGATAACATTACCATTTGTCGATTGGATCATCTTGGCGCGCTATAAGAAAAAGTACGTTCCACGCATTGAATTTTTTTTAAAGAAATTTTAAGTTTTTGAAGGCTGCTCAAAAATATCATTTTCTCAAAAAGTATCCGTCGCATCGCAAAACGGATTGCAGATTTAGAATCCTCATGAAATTTTCTTTCCGATAACATTACCTTTTGTTGATTGGAGCATCCCGGCGTGATATAAGAAAAATTACGATTCACGCATTGAATTTTTTTTAAGAAATTTTAAATTTTTGAAGGCTGCTCAAAAATAGCATTTTCTCAAAAAGTATCCGTCGCATCGCAAAACGGATAGCAGATTTGGAATCTTGATAAAATTTTCATTCCGATAACATTACCATTTGTTGATTGGAACATCTTGGCGCGCTATAAGAAAAATTACGTTCCACGCATTGAATATTTTTTAAAGAAATTTTAAGTTTTTGAAGGCTGCTCAAAAATATCATTTTCTCAAAATGTATCCGTCGCATCGCAAAACGGATTGCAGATTTGGAATCTTGATGAAATTTTCATTCCGATAACATTACCATTTGTCGATTGGAACATCTTGGCGCGCTATAAGAAAAATTACGTTCCACGCATTGAATTTTTTTTAAAGAAATTTTAAGTTTTTGAAGGCTGCTCAAAAATATCATTTTCTCAAAAAGTATCCGTCGCATCGCAAAACGGATTGCAGATTTGGAATCCCCATGAAATTTTCTTTCCGGTGGCATTACCCTTTGTTGATTGGAGCATCCTGGCGCGATATAAGAAAAATTACGATTCACGCATTGAATTTTTTTTGAAGAAATTTTAAGTTTTTGAAGGCTGCTCAAAAATATCATTTTCTCAAAAAGTATCCGTCGCATCGCAAAACGGATTGCAGATTTAGAATCCTCATGAAATTTTCTTTCCGATAACATTACCTTTTGTTGATTGGAACATCTTGGCGCGCTATAAGAAAAATTACGTTCCACGCATTGAATATTTTTTAAAGAAATTTTAAGTTTTTGAAGGCTGCTCAAAAATATCATTTTCTCAAAATGTATCCGTCGCATCGCAAAACGGATTGCAGATTTGGAATCTTGATGAAATTTTCATTCCGATAACATTACCATTTGTCGATTGGATCATCTTGGCGCGCTATAAGAAAAAGTACGTTCCACGCATTGAATTTTTTTTAAAGAAATTTTAAGTTTTTGAAGGCTGCTCAAAAATATCATTTTCTCAAAAAGTATCCGTCGCATCGCAAAACGGATTGCAGATTTAGAATCCTCATGAAATTTTCTTTCCGATAACATTACCTTTTGTTGATTGGAGCATCCCGGCGCGATATAAGAAAAATTACGATTCACGCATTGAATTTTTTTTAAGAAATTTTAAATTTTTGAAGGCTGCTCAAAAATAGCATTTTCTCAAAAAGTATCCGTCGCATCGCAAAACGGATAGCAGATTTGGAATCTTGATAAAATTTTCATTCCGATAACATTACCATTTGTTGATTGGAACATCTTGGCGCGCTATAAGAAAAATTACGTTCCACGCATTGAATATTTTTTAAAGAAATTTTAAGTTTTTGAAGGCTGCTCAAAAATATCATTTTCTCAAAATCTATCCGTCGCATCGCAAAACGGATTGCAGATTTGGAATCTTGATGAAATTTTCATTCCGATAACATTACCATTTGTCGATTGGAACATCTTGGCGCGCTATAAGAAAAATTACGTTCCACGCATTGAATTTTTTTTAAAGAAATTTTAAGTTTTTGAAGGCTGCTCAAAAATATCATTTTCTCAAAAAGTATCCGTCGCATCGCAAAACGGATTGCAGATTTGGAATCCCCATGAAATTTTCTTTCCGGTGGCATTACCCTTTGTTGATTGGAGCATCCTGGCGCGATATAAGAAAAATTACGATTCACGCATTGAATTTTTTTTAAAGAAATTTTAAGTTTTTGAAGGCTGCTCAAAAATATCATTTTCTCAAAAAGTATCCGTCGCATCGCAAAACGGATTGCAGATTTAGAATCCTCATGAAATTTTCTTTCCGATAACATTACCTTTTGTTGATTGGAGCATCCCGGCGCGATATAAGAAAAATTACGATTCACGCATTGAAATTTTTTTTAAAGAAATTTTAAGTTTTTGAAGGCTGCACACAAATATCATTTTCTCAAAAAGTATCCGTCGCATCGCAAAACGAATTGCAGATTTGGAATCTTGATGAAATTTTCATTCCGATAACATTACCATTTGTCGATTGGAACATCTTGGCGCGCTATAAGAAAAATTACGTTCCACGCATTGAATATTTTTTAAAGAAATTTTAAGTTTTTGAAGGCTGCTCAAAAATATCATTTTCTCAAAATGTATCCGTCGCATCGCAAAACGGATTGCAGATTTGGAATCTTGATGAAATTTTCTTTCCCATAACATTACCATTTGTCGATTGGATCATCTTGGCGCGCTATAAGAAAAATTAGGTTCCACGCATTGAATTTTTTTTTAAAGAGATTTTAAGTTTTTGAAGGCTGCTCAAAAATATCATTTTCTCAAAAAGTATCCGTCGCATCGCAAAACGGATTGCAGATTTGGAATCTTGATGAAATTTTCTTTCCGATAACATTACCATTTGTCGATTGGATCATCTTGGCGCGCTATAAGAAAAATTAGGTTCCACGCATTGATGTTTTTTTTAAAGAGATTTTAAGTTTTTGAAGGCTGCTCAAAAATATCATTTTCTCAAAAGGTATCCGTCGCATCGCAAAACGGATTGCAGATTTGGAATCCTCATGAAATTTTCTTTCCGATAACATTACCCTTTGTTGATTGGAGCATCCTGGCGCGATATAAGAAAAATTACGATTCACGCATTGAATTTTTTTTAAAGAAATTTTAAGTTTTTGAAGGCTGCTCAAAAATATCATTTTCTCAAAAAGTATCCGTCGCATCGCAAAACGGATTGCAGATTTAGAATCCTCATGAAATTTTCTTTCCGATAACATTACCTTTTGTTGATTGGAGCATCCCGGCGCGATATAAGAAAAATTACGATTCACGCATTGAATTTTTTTTAAGAAATTTTAAATTTTTGAAGGCTGCTCAAAAATAGCATTTTCTCAAAAAGTATCCGTCGCATCGCAAAACGGATAGCAGATTTGGAATCTTGATAAAATTTTCATTCCGATAACATTACCATTTGTTGATTGGAACATCTTGGCGCGCTATAAGAAAAATTACGTTCCACGCATTGAATATTTTTTAAAGAAATTTAAAGTTTTTGAAGGCTGCTCAAAAATATCATTTTCTCAAAATGTATCCGTCGCATCGCAAAACGGATTGCAGATTTGGAATCTTGATGAAATTTTCTTTCCGATAACATTACCATTTGTCGATTGGATCATCTTGGCGCGCTATAAGAAAAAGTACGTTCCACGCATTGAATTTTTTTTAAAGAAATTTTAAGTTTTTGAAGGCTGCTCAAAAATATCATTTTCTCAAAAAGTATCCGTCGCATCGCAAAACGGATTGCAGATTTGGAATCTTTATGAAATTTTCATTTCGATAACATTACCTTTTGGTGATTGGAGCATCCTGGCGCGATATAAGAAAAATTACGACTCACGCATTGAATTTTTTTTAAAGAAATTTTAAGTTTTTGAAGGCTGCTCAAAAATATCATTTTCTCAAAAAGTATCCGTCGCATCGCAAAACGGATTGCAGATTTGGAATCTTTATGAAATTTTCATTCCGATAACATTACCTTTTGGTGATTGGAGCATCCTGGCGCGATATAAGAAAAATTACGATTCACGCATTGAATTTTTTTTTAAGAAATTTTAAGTTTTTGAAGGCTGCTCAAAAATATCATTTTCTCAAAAAGTATCCGTCGCATCGCAAATTCTGATTGCAGATTTAGAACCCCCATGGAATTTTCTTTCGGATAACATTACCTTCTGTCGATTGGAGCATCTTGGCGCGATATAAGAAAAATTACGATCCACGCATTGAATATTTTTTAAAGAAATTTTAAGTTTTTGAAGGCTGCTCAAAAATATCATTTTCTCAAAATGTATCCGTCGCATCGCAAAACGGATTGCAGATTTGGAATCTTGATGAAATTTTCATTCCGATAACATTACCATTTGTCGATTGGATCATCTTGGCGCGCTATAAGAAAAATTACGTTCCACGCATTGAATATTTTTTAAAGAAATTTTAAGTTTTTGAAGGCTGGACAAAAATATCATTTTCTCAAAATGTATCCGTCGCATCGCAAAACGGATTGCAGATTTGGAATCTTGATGAAATTTTCTTTCCGATAACATTACCATTTGTCGATTGGATCATCTTGGCGCGCTATAAGAAAAATTAGGTTCCACGCATTGATGTTTTTTTTAAAGAGATTTTAAGTTTTTGAAGGCTGCTCAAAAATATCATTTTCTCAAAAGGTATCCGTCGCATCGCAAAACGGATTGCAGATTTGGAATCCTCATGAAATTTTCTTTCCGATAACATTACCCTTTGTTGATTGGAGCATCCTGGCGCGATATAAGAAAAATTACGATTCACGCATTGAATTTTTTTTGAAGAAATTTTAAGTTTTTGAAGGCTGCTCAAAAATATCATTTTCTCAAAAAGTATCCGTCGCATCGCAAAACGGATTGCAGATTTAGAATCCTCATGAAATTTTCTTTCCGATAACATTACCTTTTGTTGATTGGAGCATCCCGGCGCGATATAAGAAAAATTACGATTCACGCATTGAATTTTTTTTAAGAAATTTTAAATTTTTGAAGGCTGCTCAAAAATAGCATTTTCTCAAAAAGTATCCGTCGCATCGCAAAACGGATAGCAGATTTGGAATCTTGATAAAATTTTCATTCCGATAACATTACCATTTGTTGATTGGAACATCTTGGCGCGCTATAAGAAAAATTACGTTCCACGCATTGAATATTTTTTAAAGAAATTTTAAGTTTTTGAAGGCTGCTCAAAAATATCATTTTCTCAAAATGTATTCGTCGCATCGCAAAACGGATTGCAGATTTGGAATCTTGATGAAATTTTCATTCCGATAACATTACCATTTGTCGATTGGATCATCTTGGCGCGCTATAAGAAAAAGTACGTTCCACGCATTGAATTTTTTTTAAAGAAATTTTAAGTTTTTGAAGGCTGCTCAAAAATATCATTTTCTCAAAAAGTATCCGTCGCATCGCAAAACGGATTGCAGATTTAGAATCCTCATGAAATTTTCTTTCCGATAACATTACCTTTTGTTGATTGGAGCATCCCGGCGTGATATAAGAAAAATTACGATTCACGCATTGAATTTTTTTTAAGAAATTTTAAATTTTTGAAGGCTGCTCAAAAATAGCATTTTCTCAAAAAGTATCCGTCGCATCGCAAAACGGATAGCAGATTTGGAATCTTGATAAAATTTTCATTCCGATAACATTACCATTTGTTGATTGGAACATCTTGGCGCGCTATAAGAAAAATTACGTTCCACGCATTGAATATTTTTTAAAGAAATTTTAAGTTTTTGAAGGCTGCTCAAAAATATCATTTTCTCAAAATGTATCCGTCGCATCGCAAAACGGATTGCAGATTTGGAATCTTGATGAAATTTTCATTCCGATAACATTACCATTTGTCGATTGGAACATCTTGGCGCGCTATAAGAAAAATTACGTTCCACGCATTGAATTTTTTTTAAAGAAATTTTAAGTTTTTGAAGGCTGCTCAAAAATATCATTTTCTCAAAAAGTATCCGTCGCATCGCAAAACGGATTGCAGATTTGGAATCCCCATGAAATTTTCTTTCCGGTGGCATTACCCTTTGTTGATTGGAGCATCCTGGCGCGATATAAGAAAAATTACGATTCACGCATTGAATTTTTTTTAAAGAAATTTTAAGTTTTTGAAGGCTGCTCAAAAATATCATTTTCTCAAAAAGTATCCGTCGCATCGCAAAACGGATTGCAGATTTAGAATCTTGATGAAATTTTCATTCCGATAACATTACCTTTTGTTGATTGGAGCATCCCGGCGCGATATAAGAAAAATTACGATTCACGCATTGAAATTTTTTTTAAAGAAATTTTAAGTTTTTGAAGGCTGCACACAAATATCATTTTCTCAAAAAGTATCCGTCGCATCGCAAAACGAATTGCAGATTTGGAATCTTGATGAAATTTTCATTCCGATAACATTACCATTTGTCGATTGGAACATCTTGGCGCGCTATAAGAAAAATTACGTTCCACGCATTGAATATTTTTTAAAGAAATTTTAAGTTTTTGAAGGCTGCTCAAAAATATCATTTTCTCAAAATGTATCCGTCGCATCGCAAAACGGATTGCAGATTTGGAATCTTGATGAAATTTTCTTTCCCATAACATTACCATTTGTCGATTGGATCATCTTGGCGCGCTATAAGAAAAATTAGGTTCCACGCATTGAATTTTTTTTTAAAGAGATTTTAAGTTTTTGAAGGCTGCTCAAAAATATCATTTTCTCAAAAAGTATCCGTCGCATCGCAAAACGGATTGCAGATTTGGAATCCTGATGAAATTTTCATTCCGATAACATTACCATTTGTCGATTGGAACACCTTGGCGCGCTATAAGAAAAAGTACGTTCCACGCATTGAATTTTTTTTAAAGAAATTTTAAGTTTTTGAAGGCTGCTCAAAAATATCATTTTCTCAAAAAGTATCCGTCGCATCGCAAAACGGATTTCAGATTTGGAATCTTGATGAAATTTTCATTCCGATAACATTACCTTTTGGTGATTGGAGCATCCTGGCGCGATATAAGAAAAATTACGATTCACGCATTGAATTTTTTTTTAAGAAATTTTAAGTTTTTGAAGGCTGCTCAAAAATATCATTTTCTCAAAAAGTATCCGTCGCATCGCAAAACAGATTGAAGATCTGGAATCTTGATGAAATTTTCATTCCGATAGCATTACCTTTTGGTGATTGGAGCATCCTGGCGCGATATAAGAAAAATTACGATTCACGCATTGAATTTTTTTTTAAGAAATTTTAAGTTTTTGAAGGCTGCTCAAAAATATCATTTTCTCAAAAAGTATCCGTCGCATCGCAAAACGGATTGCAGATTTGGAAATTTTCTTTCCGATAACATTACCATTTGTCGATTGGAACATCTTGGCGCGCTATAAGAAAAAGTACGTTCCACGCATTGAATTTTTTTTAAAGAAATTTTAAGTTTTTGAAGGCTGCTCAAAAATATCATTTTCTCAAAAAGTATCCGTCGCATCGCAAAACGGATTTCAGATTTGGAATCTTGATGAAATTTTCATTCCGATAACATTACCTTTTGGTGATTGGAGCATCCTGGCGCGATATAAGAAAAATTACGATTCACGCATTGAATTTTTTTTTAAGAAATTTTAAGTTTTTGAAGGCTGCTCAAAAATATCATTTTCTCAAAATGTATCCGTAGCATCGCAAAACGGATTGCAGATTTGGAATCCTCATGAAATTTTCTTTCCGACAACATTCCTTTTGTTGATTGGAGCATCCTGGCGCGATATAAGAAAAATTACGATTCACGCATTGAATTTTTTTTAAAGAAATTTTAAGTTTTTGAAGGTTGCTCAAAAATATCATTTTCTCAGAAAGTATCCGTCGCATCGCAAAACGGATTGCAGATTTGGAAATTTTCTTTCCGATAACATTACCATTTGTCGATTGGAACATCTTGGCGCGCTATAAGAAAAATTACGTTCCACGCATTGAATTTTTTTCAAAGAAATTTTAAGTTTTTGAAGGCTGCTCAAAAATATCATTTTCTCAAAATGTATCCGTAGCATCGCAAAACGGATTGCAGATTTGGAATCTTGATGAAATTTTCATTCCGATAACATTACCATTTGTCGATTGGAATATCTTGGCGCGCTATAAGAAAAAGTACGTTCCACGCATTGAATTTTTTTTAAAGAAATTTTAAGTTTTTGAAGGCTGCTCAAAAATATCATTTTCTCAAAAAGTATCCGTCGCATCGCAAAACAGATTGAAGATCTGGAATCTTGATGAAATTTTCATTCCGATAGCATTACCTTTTGGTGATTGGAGCATCCTGGCGCGATATAAGAAAAATTACGATTCACGCATTGAATTTTTTTTTAAGAAATTTTAAGTTTTTGAAGGCTGCTCAAAAATATCATTTTCTCAAAAAGTATCCGTCGCATCGCAAAACGGATTGCAGATTTGGAAATTTTCTTTCCGATAACATTACCATTTGTCGATTGGAACATCTTGGCGCGCTATAAGAAAAAGTACGTTCCACGCATTGAATTTTTTTTAAAGAAATTTTAAGTTTTTGAAGGCTGCTCAAAAATATCATTTTCTCAAAAAGTATCCGTCGCATCGCAAAACGGATTTCAGATTTGGAATCTTGATGAAATTTTCATTCCGATAACATTACCTTTTGGTGATTGGAGCATCCTGGCGCGATATAAGAAAAATTACGATTCACGCATTGAATTTTTTTTTAAGAAATTTTAAGTTTTTGAAGGCTGCTCAAAAATATCATTTTCTCAAAATGTATCCGTAGCATCGCAAAACGGATTGCAGATTTGGAATCCTCATGAAATTTTCTTTCCGACAACATTCCTTTTGTTGATTGGAGCATCCTGGCGCGATATAAGAAAAATTACGATTCACGCATTGAATTTTTTTTAAAGAAATTTTAAGTTTTTGAAGGTTGCTCAAAAATATCATTTTCTCAGAAAGTATCCGTCGCATCGCAAAACGGATTGCAGATTTGGAAATTTTCTTTCCGATAACATTACCATTTGTCGATTGGAACATCTTGGCGCGCTATAAGAAAAATTACGTTCCACGCATTGAATTTTTTTCAAAGAAATTTTAAGTTTTTGAAGGCTGCTCAAAAATATCATTTTCTCAAAATGTATCCGTAGCATCGCAAAACGGATTGCAGATTTGGAATCTTGATGAAATTTTCATTCCGATAACATTACCATTTGTCGATTGGAACATCTTGGCGCGCTATAAGAAAAAGTACGTTCCACGCATTGAATTTTTTTTAAAGAAATTTTAAGTTTTTGAAGGCTGCTCAAAAATATCATTTTCTCAAAAAGTATCCGTCGCATCGCAAAACAGATTGAAGATCTGGAATCTTGATGAAATTTTCATTCCGATAGCATTACCTTTTGGTGATTGGAGCATCCTGGCGCGATATAAGAAAAATTACGATTCACGCATTGAATTTTTTTTTAAGAAATTTTAAGTTTTTGAAGGCTGCTCAAAAATATCATTTTCTCAAAAAGTATCCGTCGCATCGCAAAACGGATTGCAGATTTGGAAATTTTCTTTCCGATAACATTACCATTTGTCGATTGGAACATCTTGGCGCGCTATAAGAAAAATTACGTTCCACGCATTGAATTTTTTTTAAAGAAATTTTAAGTTTTTGAAGGCTGCTCAAAAATATCATTTTCTCAAAAAGTATCCGTCGCATCGCAAAACGGATTGCAGATTTGGAAATTTTCTTTCCGATAACATTACCATTTGTCGATTGGAACATCTTGGCGCGCTATAAGAAAAATTACGTTTTACGCATTGAATTTTTTTTAAAAAAATTTTAAGTTTTTGAAGGCTGCTCAAAAATATCATTTTCTCAAAAAGTATCCGTCGCATCGCAAAACGGATTGCAGATTTGGAATCTTGATGAAATTTTCTTTCCGATAACATTACCATTTGTCGATTGGATCATCTTGGCGCGCTATAAGAAAAATTAGGTTCCACGCATTGAATTTTTTTTTAAAGAGATTTTAAGTTTTTGAAGGCTGCTCAAAAATATCATTTTCTCAAAAAGTATCCGTCGCATCGCAAAACGGATTGCAGATTTGGAATCCTGAAGAAATTTTCATTCCGATAACATTACCATTTGTCGATTGGAACACCTTGGCGCGCTATAAGAAAAAGTACGTTCCACGCATTGAATTTTTTTTAAAAAAATTTTAAGTTTTTGAAGGCTGCTCAAAAATATCATTTTCTCAAAAAGTATCCGTCGCATCGCAAAACGGATTGCAGATTTGGAAATTTTCTTTCCGATAACATTACCATTTGTCGATTGGAACATCTTGGCGCGCTATAAGAAAAATTACGTTCCACGCATTGAATTTTTTTTAAAGAAATTTTAAGTTTTTTAAGGCTGCTCAAAAATATCATTTTCTTAAAAAGTATCCGTCGCATCGCAAAACGGATTGCAGATTTGGAATCCTCATGAAATTTTCTTTCCGACAACATTCCTTTTGTTGATTGGAGCATCCTGGCGCGATATAAGAAAAATTACGATTCACGCATTGAACTTTTTTTAAAGAAATTTTAAGTTTTTGAAGGCTGCTCAAAAATACCATTTTCTCAAAAAGTATCCGTCGCATCGCAAAACGGATTTCAGATTTGGAATCTTGATGAAATTTTCATTCCGATAACATTACCTTTTGGTGATTGGAGTATCCTGGCGCGATATAAGAAAAATTACGATTCACGCATTGAATTTTTTTTAAGAAATTTTAAGTTTTTGAAGGCTGCTCAAAAATATCATTTTCTCAAAATGTATCCGTAGCATCGCAAAACGGATTGCAGATTTGGAATCCTCATGAAATTTTCTTTCCGACAACATTCCTTTTGTTGATTGGAGCATCCTTGCGCGATATAAAAAAAATTACGATTCACGCATTGAATTTTTTTTAAAGAAATTTTAAGTTTTTGAAGGTTGCTCAAAAATATCATTTTCTCAAAAAGTATCCGTCGCATCGCAAAACGGATTGCAGATTTGGAAATTTTCTTTCCGATAACATTACCATTTGTCGATTGGAATATCTTGGCGCGCTATAAGAAAAATTACGTTCCACGCATTGAATTTTTTTCAAAGAAATTTTAAGTTTTTGAAGGCTGCTCAAAAATATCATTTTCTCAAAATGTATCCGTAGCATCGCAAAACGGATTGCAGATTTGGAATCTTGATGAAATTTTCATTCCGATAACATTACCATTTGTCGATTGGAACATCTTGGCGCGCTATAAGAAAAAGTACGTTCCACGCATTGAATTTTTTTTAAAGAAATTTTAAGTTTTTGAAGGCTGCTCAAAAATATCATTTTCTCAAAAAGTATCCGTCGCATCGCAAAACAGATTGAAGATCTGGAATCTTGATGAAATTTTCATTCCGATAGCATTACCTTTTGGTGATTGGAGCATCCTGGCGCGATATAAGAAAAATTACGATTCACGCATTGAATTTTTTTTTAAGAAATTTTAAGTTTTTGAAGGCTGCTCAAAAATATCATTTTCTCAAAAAGTATCCGTCGCATCGCAAAACGGATTGCAGATTTGGAAATTTTCTTTCCGATAACATTACCATTTGTCGATTGGAACATCTTGGCGCGCTATAAGAAAAATTACGTTCCACGCATTGAATTTTTTTTAAAGAAATTTTAAGTTTTTGAAGGCTGCTCAAAAATATCATTTTCTCAAAAAGTATCCGTCGCATCGCAAAACGGATTGCAGATTTGGAAATTTTCTTTCCGATAACATTACCATTTGTCGATTGGAACATCTTGGCGCGCTATAAGAAAAATTACGTTTTACGCATTGAATTTTTTTTAAAAAAATTTTAAGTTTTTGAAGGCTGCTCAAAAATATCATTTTCTCAAAAAGTATCCGTCGCATCGCAAAACGGATTGCAGATTTGGAATCTTGATGAAATTTTCTTTCCGATAACATTACCATTTGTCGATTGGATCATCTTGGCGCGCTATAAGAAAAATTAGGTTCCACGCATTGAATTTTTTTTAAAGAAATTTTAAGTTTTTGAAGGCTGCCCAAAAATATCATTTTCTCAAAATGTATCCGTCGCATCGCAAAACAGATTGAAGATCTGGAATCTTGATGAAATTTTCATTCCGATAGCATTACCTTTTGGTGATTGGAGCATCCTGGCGCGATATAAGAAAAATTACGATTCACGCATTGAATTTTTTCTTAAGAAATTTTAAGTTTTTGAAGGCTGCTCAAAAATATCATTTTCTCAAAATGTATCCGTAGCATCGCAAAACGGATTGCAGATTTGGAAATTTTCTTTCCGATAACATTACCATTTGTCGATTGGAACATCTTGGCGCGCTATAAGAAAAATTACGATTCACGCATTGAACTTTTTTTAAAGAAATTTTAAGTTTTTGAAGGCTGCTCAAAAATACCATTTTCTCAAAAAGTATCCGTCGCATCGCAAAACGGATTTCAGATTTGGAATCTTGATGAAATTTTCATTCCGATAACATTACCTTTTGGTGATTGGAGTATCCTGGCGCGATATAAGAAAAATTACGATTCACGCATTGAATTTTTTTTAAGAAATTTTAAGTTTTTGAAGGCTGCTCAAAAATATCATTTTCTCAAAAAGTATCCGTCGCTTCGCAAAACGGATTGCAGATTTGGAATCTTGATGAAATTTTCATTCCGATAACATTACCTTTTGGTGATTGGAGCATCCTGGCGCGATATAAGAAAAATTACGATTCACGCATTGAATTTTTTTTTAAGAAATTTTAAGTTTTTGAAGGCTGCTCAAAAATATCATTTTCTCAAAAAGTATCCGTCGCATCGCAAAACGGATTGCAGATTTGGAATCTTGATGAAATTTTCATTCCGATAACATTACCATTTGTCGATTACGTTCCACGCATTGAATTTTTTTTAAAGAAATTTTAAGTTTTTTAAGGCTGCTCAAAAATATCATTTTCTTAAAAAGTATCCGTCGCATCGCAAAACGGATTGCAGATTTAGAATCCTCATGAAATTTTCTTTCCGACAACATTCCTTTTGTTGATTGGAGCATCCTGGCGCGATATAAGAAAAATTACGATTCACGCATTGAATTTTTTTTAAAGAAATTTTAAGTTTTTGAAGGCTGCTCAAAAATATCATTTTCTCAAAAAGTATCCGTCGCATCGCAAAGCGGATTGCAGATTTGGAATCTTGATGAAATTTTCATTCCGATAACATTACCATTTGTCGATTGGATCATCTTGGCGCGCTATAAGAAAAATTAGGTTCCACGCATTGAATTTTTTTTTAAAGAGATTTTAAGTTTTTGAAGGCTGCTCAAAAATATCATTTTCTCAAAAAGTATCCGTCGCATCGCAAGACGGATTGCAGATTTGGAATCTTGATGAAATTTTCATTCCGATAACATTACCATTTGTCGATTGGAGCATCCTGGCGCGCTATAAGAAAAATTACGTTCCACGCATTGAATATTTTTTAAAGAAATTTTAAGTTTTTGAAGGCTGCCCAAAAATATCATTTTCTCAAAATGTATCCGTCGCATCGCAAAACGGATTGAAGATTTGGAATCTTGATGAAATTTTCATTCCGACAACATTACCATTTGTCGATTGGAACATCTTGGCGCGCTATAAGAAAAAGTACGTTCCACGCATTGAATTTTTTTTAAAGAAATTTTAAGTTTTTGAAGGCTGCTCAAAAATATCATTTTCTCAAAAAGTATCCGTCGCATCGCAAAACGGATTGCAGATTTGGAATCTTGATGAAATTTTCATTCCGATAACATTACCATTTGTCGACTGGAACATCTTGGCGCGCTATAAGAAAAATTACGTTCCACGCATTGAATATTTTTTAAAGAAATTTTAAGTTTTTGAAGGCTGCCCAAAAATATCATTTTCTCAAAATGTATCCGTCGCATCGCAAAACAGGTTGAAAATCTGGAATCTTGATGAAATTTTCATTCCGATAGCCTTACCTTTTGGTGATTGGAGCATCCTGGCGCGATATAAGAAAAATTACGATTCACGCATTGAATTTTTTTTTAAGAAATTTTAAGTTTTTGAAGGCTGCTCAAAAATATCATTTTCTCAAAATGTATCCGTAGCATCGCAAAACGGATTGCAGATTTGGAAATTTTCTTTCCGATAACATTACCATTTGTCGATTGGAACATCTTGGCGCGCTATAAGAAAAATTACGTTCCACGCATTGAATTTTTTTTAAAGAAATTTTAAGTTTTTTAAGGCTGCTCAAAAATATCATTTTCTTAAAAAGTATCCGTCGCATCGCAAAACGGATTGCAGATTTAGAATCCTCATGAAATTTTCATTCCGATAACATTACCATTTGTCGATTGGAGCATCCTGGCGCGCTATAAGAAAAATTACGTTCCACGCATTGAATATTTTTTAAAGAAATTTTAAGTTTTTGAAGGCTGCCCAAAAATATCATTTTCTCAAAATGTATCAGTCGCATCGCAAAACGGATTGAAGATTTGGAATCTTGATGAAATTTTCATTCCGATAACATTACCATTTGTCGATTGGAGCATCCTGGCGCGATATAAGAAAAATTACG
This sequence comes from Chalcosyrphus nemorum, assembly GCA_949716465.1. Classification (NCBI taxonomy): domain Eukaryota; kingdom Metazoa; phylum Arthropoda; class Insecta; order Diptera; family Syrphidae; genus Chalcosyrphus; species Chalcosyrphus nemorum. The sequence goes on along the minus strand of CATIXX010000090.1, from coordinate 10,972 downwards.
ATTCACGCATTGAATTTTTTTTTAAGAAATTTTAAGTTTTTGAAGGCTGCCCAAAAATATCATTTTCTCAAAATGTATCCGTAGCATCGCAAAACGGATTGCAGATTTGGAAATTTTCTTTCCGATAACATTACCATTTGTCGATTGGAACATCTTGGCGCGCTATAAGAAAAATTACGTTCCACGCATTGAATTTTTTTTAAAGAAATTTTAAGTTTTTTAAGGCTGCTCAAAAATATCATTTTCTTAAAAAGTATCCGTCGCATCGCAAAACGGATTGCAGATTTGGAATCTTGATGAAATTTTCATTCCGATAACATTACCATTTGTCGATTGGAGCATCCTGGCGCGCTATAAGAAAAATTACGTTCCACGCATTGAATATTTTTTAAAGAAATTTTAAGTTTTTGAAGGCTGCCCAAAAATATCATTTTCTCAAAATGTATCCGTCGCATCGCAAAACGGATTGAAGATTTGGAATCTTGATGAAATTTTCATTCCGATAACATTACCATTTGTCGATTGGAACATCTTGGCGCGCTATAAGAAAAAGTACGTTCCACGCATTGAATTTTTTTTAAAGAAATTTTAAGTTTTTGAAGGCTGCTCAAAAATATCATTTTCTCAAAAAGTATCCGTCGCATCGCAAAACGGATTGCAGATTTGGAATCTTGATGAAATTTTCATTCCGATAACATTACCATTTGTCGACTGGAACATCTTGGCGCGCTATAAGAAAAATTACGTTCCACGCATTGAATATTTTTTAAAGAAATTTTAAGTTTTTGAAGGCTGCCCAAAAATATCATTTTCTCAAAATGTATCCGTCGCATCGCAAAACGGATTGCAGATTTGGAAATTTTCTTTCCGATAACATTACCATTTGTCGATTGGAACATCTTGGCGCGCTATAAGAAAAATTACGTTCCACGCATTGAATTTTTTTTAAAGAAATTTTAAGTTTTTTAAGGCTGCTCAAAAATATCATTTTCTTAAAAAGTATCCGTCGCATCGCAAAACGGATTGCAGATTTAGAATCCTCATGAAATTTTCTTTCCGACAACATTCCTTTTGTTGATTGGAGCATCCTGGCGCGATATAAGAAAAATTACGATTCACGCATTGAATTTTTTTTAAAGAAATTTTAAGTTTTTGAAGGCTGCTCAAAAATATCATTTTCTCAAAAAGTATCCGTCGCTTCGCAAAACGGATTGCAGATTTGGAATCTTGATGAAATTTTCATTCCGATAACATTACCTTTTGGTGATTGGAGCATCCTGGCGCGATATAAGAAAAATTACGTTCCACGCATTGAATATTTTTTAAAGAAATTTTAAGTTTTTGAAGGCTGCCCAAAAATATCATTTTCTCAAAATGTATCAGTCGCATCGCAAAACGGATTGAAGATTTGGAATCTTGATGAAATTTTCATTCCGATAACATTACCATTTGTCGATTGGAGCATCCTGGCGCGATATAAGAAAAATTACGATTCACGCATTGAATTTTTTTTTAAGAAATTTTAAGTTTTTGAAGGCTGCCCAAAAATATCATTTTCTCAAAATGTATCCGTAGCATCGCAAAACGGATTGCAGATTTGGAAATTTTCTTTCCGATAACATTACCATTTGTCGATTGGAACATCTTGGCGCGCTATAAGAAAAATTACGTTCCACGCATTGAATTTTTTTTAAAGAAATTTTAAGTTTTTTAAGGCTGCTCAAAAATATCATTTTCTTAAAAAGTATCCGTCGCATCGCAAAACGGATTGCAGATTTGGAATCTTGATGAAATTTTCATTCCGATAACATTACCATTTGTCGATTGGAGCATCCTGGCGCGCTATAAGAAAAATTACGTTCCACGCATTGAATATTTTTTAAAGAAATTTTAAGTTTTTGAAGGCTGCCCAAAAATATCATTTTCTCAAAATGTATCCGTCGCATCGCAAAACGGATTGAAGATTTGGAATCTTGATGAAATTTTCATTCCGATAACATTACCATTTGTCGATTGGAACATCTTGGCGCGCTATAAGAAAAAGTACGTTCCACGCATTGAATTTTTTTTAAAGAAATTTTAAGTTTTTGAAGGCTGCTCAAAAATATCATTTTCTCAAAAAGTATCCGTCGCATCGCAAAACGGATTGCAGATTTGGAATCTTGATGAAATTTTCATTCCGATAACATTACCATTTGTCGACTGGAACATCTTGGCGCGCTATAAGAAAAATTACGTTCCACGCATTGAATATTTTTTAAAGAAATTTTAAGTTTTTGAAGGCTGCCCAAAAATATCATTTTCTCAAAATGTATCCGTCGCATCGCAAAACGGATTGCAGATTTGGAAATTTTCTTTCCGATAACATTACCATTTGTCGATTGGAACATCTTGGCGCGCTATAAGAAAAATTACGTTCCACGCATTGAATTTTTTTTAAAGAAATTTTAAGTTTTTTAAGGCTGCTCAAAAATATCATTTTCTTAAAAAGTATCCGTCGCATCGCAAAACGGATTGCAGATTTAGAATCCTCATGAAATTTTCTTTCCGACAACATTCCTTTTGTTGATTGGAGCATCCTGGCGCGATATAAGAAAAATTACGATTCACGCATTGAATTTTTTTTAAAGAAATTTTAAGTTTTTGAAGGCTGCTCAAAAATATCATTTTCTCAAAAAGTATCCGTCGCTTCGCAAAACGGATTGCAGATTTGGAATCTTGATGAAATTTTCATTCCGATAACATTACCTTTTGGTGATTGGAGCATCCTGGCGCGATATAAGAAAAATTACGTTCCACGCATTGAATATTTTTTAAAGAAATTTTAAGTTTTTGAAGGCTGCCCAAAAATATCATTTTCTCAAAATGTATCCGTCGCATCGCAAAACGGATTGAAGATTTGGAATCTTGATGAAATTTTCATTCCGATAACATTACCATTTGTCGATTGGAACATCTTGGCGCGCTATAAGAAAAAGTACGTTCCACGCATTGAATTTTTTTTAAAGAAATTTTAAGTTTTTGAAGGCTGCTCAAAAATATCATTTTCTCAAAAAGTATCCGTCGCATCGCAAAACGGATTGAAAATCTGGAATCTTGATGAAATTTTCATTCCGATAGCCTTACCTTTTGGTGATTGGAGCATCCTGGCGCGATATAAGAAAAATTACGATTCACGCATTGAATTTTTTTTTAAGAAATTTTAAGTTTTTGAAGGCTGCTCAAAAATATCATTTTCTCAAAATGTATCCGTAGCATCGCAAAACGGATTGCAGATTTGGAAATTTTCTTTCCGATAACATTACCATTTGTCGATTGGAACATCTTGGCGCGCTATAAGAAAAATTACGTTCCACGCATTGAATTTTTTTTAAAGAAATTTTAAGTTTTTTAAGGCTGCTCAAAAATATCATTTTCTTAAAAAGTATCCGTCGCATCGCAAAACGGATTGCAGATTTAGAATCCTCATGAAATTTTCTTTCCGACAACATTCCTTTTGTTGATTGGAGCATCCTGGCGCGATATAAGAAAAATTACGATTCACGCATTGAATTTTTTTTAAAGAAATTTTAAGTTTTTGAAGGCTGCTCAAAAATATCATTTTCTCAAAAAGTATCCGTCGCTTCGCAAAACGGATTGCAGATTTGGAATCTTGATGAAATTTTCATTCCGATAACATTACCTTTTGGTGATTGGAGCATCCTGGCGCGATATAAGAAAAATTACGATTCACGCATTGAATTTTGTTTTAAGAAATTTTAAGTTTTTGAAGGCTGCTCAAAAATATCATTTTCTCAAAAAGTATCCGTCGCATCGCAAAACGGATTGCAGATTTGGAATCTTGATGAAATTTTCATTCCGATAACATTACCATTTGTCGATTACGTTCCACGCATTGAATTTTTTTTAAAGAAATTTTAAGTTTTTTAAGGCTGCTCAAAAATATCATTTTCTTAAAAAGTATCCGTCGCATCGCAAAACGGATTGCAGATTTAGAATCCTCATGAAATTTTCTTTCCGACAACATTCCTTTTGTTGATTGGAGCATCCTGGCGCGCTATAAGAAAAATTACGATTCACGCATTGAATTTTTTTTAAAGAAATTTTAAGTTTTTGAAGGCTGCTCAAAAATATCATTTTCTCAAAAAGTATCCGTCGCATCGCAAGACGGATTGCAGATTTGGAATCTTGATGAAATTTTCATTCCGATAACATTACCATTTGTCGATTGGAGCATCCTGGCGCGCTATAAGAAAAATTACGTTCCACGCATTGAATATTTTTTAAAGAAATTTTAAGTTTTTGAAGGCTGCCCAAAAATATCATTTTCTCAAAATGTATCCGTCGCATCGCAAAACGGATTGAAGATTTGGAATCTTGATGAAATTTTCATTCCGATAACATTACCATTTGTCGATTGGAACATCTTGGCGCGCTATAAGAAAAAGTACGTTCCACGCATTGAATTTTTTTTAAAGAAATTTTAAGTTTTTGAAGGCTGCTCAAAAATATCATTTTCTCAAAAAGTATCCGTCGCATCGCAAAACGGATTGCAGATTTGGAATCTTGATGAAATTTTCATTCCGATAACATTACCATTTGTCGACTGGAACATCTTGGCGCGCTATAAGAAAAATTACGTTCCACGCATTGAATATTTTTTAAAGAAATTTTAAGTTTTTGAAGGCTGCCCAAAAATATCATTTTCTCAAAATGTATCCGTCGCATCGCAAAACAGGTTGAAAATCTGGAATCTTGATGAAATTTTCATTCCGATAGCCTTACCTTTTGGTGATTGGAGCATCCTGGCGCGATATAAGAAAAATTACGATTCACGCATTGAATTTTTTTTTAAGAAATTTTAAGTTTTTGAAGGCTGCTCAAAAATATCATTTTCTCAAAAAGTATCCGTAGCATCGCAAAACGGATTGCAGATTTGGAAATTTTCTTTCCGATAACATTACCATTTGTCGATTGGAACATCTTGGCGCGCTATAAGAAAAATTACGTTCCACGCATTGAATTTTTTTTAAAGAAATTTTAAGTTTTTTAAGGCTGCTCAAAAATATCATTTTCTTAAAAAGTATCCGTCGCATCGCAAAACGGATTGCAGATTTAGAATCCTCATGAAATTTTCTTTCCGATAACATTACCTTTTGGTGATTGGAGCATCCTGGCGCGATATAAGAAAAATTACGATTCACGCATTGAATTTTTTTTTAAGAAATTTTAAGTTTTTGAAGGCTGCTCAAAAATATCATTTTCTCAAAAAGTATCCGTCGCATCGCAAAACGGATTGCAGATTTGGAATCTTGATGAAATTTTCATTCCGATAACATTACCATTTGTCGATTACGTTCCACGCATTGAATTTTTTTTAAAGAAATTTTAAGTTTTTGAAGGCTGCTCAAAAATATCATTTTCTCAAAAAGTATCCGTCGCATCGCAAAGCGGATTGCAGATTTGGAATCTTGATGAAATTTTCATTCCGATAACATTACCATTTGTCGATTGGATCATCTTGGCGCGCTATAAGAAAAATTAGGTTCCACGCATTGAATTTTTTTTTAAAGAGATTTTAAGTTTTTGAAGGCTGCTCAAAAATATCATTTTCTCAAAAAGTATCCGTCGCATCGCAAGACGGATTGCAGATTTGGAATCTTGATGAAATTTTCATTCCGATAACATTACCATTTGTCGATTGGAGCATCCTGGCGCGCTATAAGAAAAATTACGTTCCACGCATTGAATATTTTTTAAAGAAATTTTAAGTTTTTGAAGGCTGCCCAAAAATATCATTTTCTCAAAATGTATCCGTCGCATCGCAAAACGGATTGAAGATTTGGAATCTTGATGAAATTTTCATTCCGATAACATTACCATTTGTCGATTGGAACATCTTGGCGCGCTATAAGAAAAAGTACGTTCCACGCATTGAATTTTTTTTAAAGAAATTTTAAGTTTTTGAAGGCTGCTCAAAAATATCATTTTCTCAAAAAGTATCCGTCGCATCGCAAAACGGATTGCAGATTTGGAATCTTGATGAAATTTTCATTCCGATAACATTACCATTTGTCGACTGGAACATCTTGGCGCGCTATAAGAAAAATTACGTTCCACGCATTGAATATTTTTTAAAGAAATTTTAAGTTTTTGAAGGCTGCCCAAAAATATCATTTTCTCAAAATGTATCCGTCGCATCGCAAAACAGGTTGAAAATCTGGAATCTTGATGAAATTTTCATTCCGATAGCCTTACCTTTTGGTGATTGGAGCATCCTGGCGCGATATAAGAAAAATTACGATTCACGCATTGAATTTTTTTTTAAGAAATTTTAAGTTTTTGAAGGCTGCTCAAAAATATCATTTTCTCAAAAAGTATCCGTAGCATCGCAAAACGGATTGCAGATTTGGAAATTTTCTTTCCGATAACATTACCATTTGTCGATTGGAACATCTTGGCGCGCTATAAGAAAAATTACGTTCCACGCATTGAATTTTTTTTAAAGAAATTTTAAGTTTTTTAAGGCTGCTCAAAAATATCATTTTCTTAAAAAGTATCCGTCGCATCGCAAAACGGATTGCAGATTTAGAATCCTCATGAAATTTTCTTTCCGATAACATTACCTTTTGGTGATTGGAGCATCCTGGCGCGATATAAGAAAAATTACGATTCACGCATTGAATTTTTTTTTAAGAAATTTTAAGTTTTTGAAGGCTGCTCAAAAATATCATTTTCTCAAAAAGTATCCGTCGCATCGCAAAACGGATTACAGATTTGGAATCTTGATGAAATTTTCATTCCGATAACATTACCATTTGTCGATTGGATCATCTTGGCGCGCTATAAGAAAAATTAGGTTCCACGCATTGAATTTTTTTTTAAAGAGATTTTAAGTTTTTGAAGGCTGCTCAAAAATATCATTTTCTCAAAAAGTATCCGTCGCATCGCAAAACGGATTGCAGATTTGGAATCTTGATGAAATTTTCATTCCGATAACATTACCATTTGTCGATTGGAACATCTTGGCGCACTATAAGAAAAAGTACGTTCCACGCATTGAATTTTTTTTAAAGAAATTTTAAGTTTTTGAAGGCTGCTCAAAAATATCATTTTCTCAAAAAGTATCCGTCGCATCGCAAAACGGATTGCAGATTTGGAATCTTGATGAAATTTTCATTCCGATAACATTACCTTTTGGTGATTGGAGCATCCTGGCGCGCTATAAGAAAAATTACGTTCCACGCATTGAATATTTTTTAAAGAAATTTTAAGTTTTTGAAGGCTGCCCAAAAATATCATTTTCTCAAAATGTATCCGTCGCATCGCAAAACAGATTGAAGATCTGGAATCTTGATGAAATTTTCATTCCGATAGCATCACCTTTTGGTGATTGGAGCATCCTGGCGCGATATAAGAAAAATTACGTTTCACGCATTGAATTTTTTTTAAGAAATTTTAAGTTTTTGAAGGCTGATCAAAAATATCATTTTCTCAAAATGTATCCGTAGCATCGCAAAACGGATTGCAGATTTGGAAATTTTCTTTCCGATAACATTACCATTTGTCGATTGGAACATCTTGGCGCGCTATAAGAAAAATTACGTTCCACGCATTGAATTTTTTTTAAAGAAATTTTAAGTTTTTTAAGGCTGCTCAAAAATATCATTTTCTTAAAAAGTATCCGTCGCATCGCAAAACGGATTGCAGATTTAGAATCCTCATGAAATTTTCTTTCCGACAACATTCCTTTTGTTGATTGGAGCATACTGGCGCGATATAAGAAAAATTACGATTCACGCATTGAATTTTTTTTAAAGAAATTTTAAGTTTTTGAAGGCTGCTCAAAAATATCATTTTCTCAAAAAGTATCCGTCGCATCGCAAAACGCATTGCAGATTTGGAATCTTGATGAAATTTTCATTCCGATAACATTACTTTTTGGTGATTGGAGCATCCTGGCGCGATATAAGAAAAATTACGATTCACGCATTGAATTTTTTTTTAAGAAATTTTAAGTTTTTGAAGGCTGCTCAAAAATATAATTTTCTCAAAATGTATCCGTAGCATCGCAAAACGGATTGCAGATTTGGAATCTTGATGAAATTTTCATTCCGATAACATTACCATTTGTCGATTGGAACATCTTGGCGCGCTATAAGAAAAATTACGTTCCACGCATTGAATTTTTTTAAAAGAAATTTTAAGTTTTTGAAGGCTGCTCAAAAATATCATTTTCTCAAAAAGTATCCGTCGCATCGCAAAACGGATTGCAGATTTAGAATCCTGATGAAATTTTCATTCCGATAACATTACCATTTGTCGATTGGAACATCTTGGCGCGCTATAAGAAAAATTACGTTCCACGCATTGAATATTTTTTAAAGAAATTTTAAGTTTTTGAAGGCTGCCCAAAAATATCATTTTCTCAAAATGTATCCGTAGCATCGCAAAACGGATTGCAGATTTGGAAATTTTCTTTCCGATAACATTACCATTTGTCGATTGGATCATCTTGGCGCGCTATAAGAAAAATTACGATTCACGCATTGAATTTTTTTTTAAGAAATTTTAAGTTTTTGAAGGCTGCTCAAAAATATCATTTTTTCAAAAAGTATCCGTCGCATCGCAAAACAGATTGAAGATCTGGAATCTTGATGAAATTTTCATTCCGATAGCATCACCTTTTGGTGATTGGAGCATCCTGGCGCGATATAAGAAAAATTACGTTTCACGCATTGAATTTTTTTTAAGAAATTTTAAGTTTTTGAAGGCTGATCAAAAATATCATTTTCTCAAAATGTATCCGTAGCATCGCAAAACGGATTGCAGATTTGGAAATTTTCTTTCCGATAACATTACCATTTGTCGATTGGATCATCTTGGCGCGCTATAAGAAAAATTAGGTTCCACGCATTGAATTTTTTTTTAAAGAGATTTTAAGTTTTTGAAGGCTGCTCAAAAATATCATTTTCTCAAAAAGTATCCGTCGCATCGCAAAACGGATTGCAGATTTGGAATCTTGATGAAATTTTCATTCCGATAACATTACCATTTGTCGATTGGAACATCTTGGCGCACTATAAGAAAAAGTACGTTCCACGCATTGAATTTTTTTTAAAGAAATTTTAAGTTTTTGAAGGCTGCTCAAAAATATCATTTTCTCAAAAAGTATCCGTCGCATCGCAAAACGGATTGCAGATTTGGAATCTTGATGAAATTTTCATTCCGATAACATTACTTTTTGGTGATTGGAGCATCCTGGCGCGATATAAGAAAAATTACGATTCACGCATTGAATTTTTTTTTAAGAAATTTTAAGTTTTTGAAGGCTGCTCAAAAATATCATTTTCTCAAAATGTATCCGTAGCATCGCAAAACGGATTGCAGATTTGGAATCTTGATGAAATTTTCATTCCGATAACATTACCATTTGTCGATTGGAACATCTTGGCGCGCTATAAGAAAAATTACGTTCCACGCATTGAATTTTTTTAAAAGAAATTTTAAGTTTTTGAAGGCTGCTCAAAAATATCATTTTCTCAAAAAGTATCCGTCGCATCGCAAAACGGATTGCAGATTTGGAATCTTGATGAAATTTTCATTCCGATAACATTACCATTTGTCGATTGGAACATCTTGGCGCGCTATAAGAAAAATTACGTTCCACGCATTGAATATTTTTTAAAGAAATTTTAAGTTTTTGAAGGCTGCCCAAAAATATCATTTTCTCAAAATGTATCCGTCGCATCGCAAAACGGATTGCAGATTTGGAATCTTGATGAAATTTTCATTCCAATAACATTACCATTTGTCGATTGGAGCATCTTGGCGCGCTATAAGAAAAATTACGTTCCACGCATTGAATTTTTTTTAAAGAAATTTTAAGTTTTTTAAGGCTGCTCAAAAATATCATTTTCTTAAAAAGTATCCGTCGCATCGCAAAACGGATTGCAGATTTAGAATCCTCATGAAATTTTCTTTCCGACAACATTCCTTTTGTTGATTGGAGCATCCTGGCGCGATATAAGAAAAATTACGATTCACGCATTGAATTTTTTTTTAAGAAATTTTAAGTTTTTGAAGGCTGCTTAAAAATATCATTTTCTCAAAAAGTATCCGTAGCATCGCAAAACGGATTGCAGATTTGGAAATTTTCTTTCCGATAACATTACCATTTGTCGATTGGAACATCTTGGCGCGCTATAAGAAAAATTACGTTCCACGCATTGAATTTTTTTTAAAGAAATTTTAAGTTTTGAAGGTTGCTCAAAAATATCATTTTCTCAAAAAGTATCCGTCGCATCGCAAAACGGATTGCAGATTTGGAATCTTGATGAAATTTTCTTTCCGATAACATTACCTTTTGGTGATTGGAGCATCCTGGCGCGATATAAGAAAAATTACGATTCACGCATTGAATTTTTTTTTAAGAAATTTTAAGTTTTTGAAGGCTGCTCAAAAATATCATTTTCTCAAAAAGTATCCGTCGCATCGCAAAACGGATTGCAGATTTGGAATCTTGATGAAATTTTCATTCCGAAAACATTACCATTTGTCGATTGGATCATCTTGGCGCGCTATAAGAAAAATTAGGTTCCACGCGTTGAATTTTTTTTTAAAGAGATTTTAAGTTTTGAAGGCTGCTCAAAAATATCATTTTCTCAAAAAGTATCCGTCGCATCGCAAAACGGATTGCAGATTTGGAATCTTGATGAAATTTTCATTCCGATAACATTACCATTTGTCGATTGGAACATCTTGGCGCACTATAAGAAAAAGTACGTTCCACGCATTGAATTTTTTTTAAAGAAATTTTAAGTTTTTGAAGGCTGCTCAAAAATATCATTTTCTCAAAAAGTATCCGTCGCATCGCAAAACGGATTGCAGATTTGGAATCTTGATGAAATTTTCATTCCGATAACATTACCTTTTGGTGATTGGAGCATCCTGGCGCGCTATAAGAAAAATT